>JAJSRW010000990.1:0-56771 GCA_022414725.1 Microglena sp. YARC | reverse complement strand
AGAGATCTAGCTTTTATGAGCAGCTTTTCAAGGCAGCTCCCTGATCCAGCCACTGGTGTTACACACCAATATTTCAGCAGTTCTTGGACAGCTGTTGTCTCTCAAGCGTCAAGGCACACTTGGCGGCATATCGATTCCGGCTCCATAGCTTAAATCTATCTGTGGACCTAGAAGCTGCTGTCTGGTAGCTGAAATAAAAGTTAGTTTTCCCAAGGAGGGGGAAAGGTTAGCTGCCTAGGAGCTGGTACGTGTAGCTTTGAAACAGGACAGTGCTACTCTTTATTTGTTGCTACGTGCTAGCAGCTTCTAGGTAACACATTGGTTGCATTATCAGCCTCCTAGTGGCGGCCTATTAACAAAGTGGATGCAAGATAGTGCACTCTAGGCAGCTTGCTCAAGCTGGGCTGGCTATCAACCCAGAGGAGCTGCATAGGCAAGTGCACTATCTTGCATCACTTTGGTTGATATGCCAGCTACCGGAGCTGGCTCGAAGGTGCACTAGCTTGTTGTCCACTTGGTTGAATAGCCAGTCAGAGGAACTACACAGAAGGTAACTATATTGCGTCACTTTTGGTTGAATAGCCAGCCTGAGGGCTACCTGAAGGTGCAATAATGGGCTTCCATCACTTTGGTTGTAATAAGCCAGTTGAGGAGCAAGCCCTAGAAGGTGACTGCTTGCATTCCATTTGAATGTGCCAGCTGAGGAGCTTTCTAGAAGGTGCACTAGCTTGTGTCCACTTAAGGTGAATAGCCAGCTGAGGAGATGCTTAGACGGGCACTACTTTGCATCGACTTTTGGCTGGATAGCCAGCATCTGAGGAGCTGCCCAGCAGGTGCCACCTAGCTTGCATCCATTTTTATGTGGCAGCCTGAGGAGCTGCCTCAGAAAATTGCACTAGCTTGCGTCAACTTTGGTTGAATAGCCATCTTGAGAAGCCACCTGGAAGGTGGGCCTATGCTTGCATCGACTTTGGGTGGATAGCCAGCCAGCCTGAGGAGCTGCCTAGAAGGGGCACTCGCTTGCGTCCACTTAGGCTGCATAGCAAACAGGGGAGCTGCCCAGAAGGTGCATTGGCTTTGCGTCACTTTGGTTGATAGCCACTGGGGTGCCTGCTTAGAAGGTGCACTAGCTTGTGTCTACTATGGTATGTAGCCAGCCTGGTGAGCTGGACAAGAAAGTGCCCTAATTTTTCATCATCTTTTTGTTGAATAGCCAGCTTGAGGAGTTTACGAAGATAATTGCACTAGCTTTTGTCACTTAATTTGAATAGTAAGCCTGAGGAGCTGTTCGAAAGTGCACTAGATTTGCGTCACTTGGGTTGAATAGCAACTGGCGAGCTGACTAAAGGTGCCTAGCTTGCATCCACTTAGGTTTGATAAGCCAGCAGCTTTGAGGAGCTGCTAGAAGGTGCACTAGCTTGCAATCCACTTTGGATGTGCCAAGCTGAGGATCTTTGCCTAGAAGGTGCACTATCTTTAATTCACTATCGGTTGAATGTCTAGCCTGAGGAGTTCCTCGAAGGTGCACTAGCTTGCAACGCACTTTGTTGAATGGCCAGCCACATGAAGCTGCCTAGAATGCTGCACTAGGTGTAGCTTGCAACACTTTGGTTGAATGGGCCAGCCACATGCTGGAAGTGCTGCCTTAGAAGCTCCTCTCTCTGAACTTCTCTAGCTTGCCTCACTTATGTCTAATAGCCAATCAGGGGAGCGGCCTAAAAGGTGTAACTAGCTCGCACATAACTTCGGCTGGATAGTCAGCCATCCTGAGGAGCTACCTACCTACCTAAGGTGCGCTAGCTTGCATCTACTTTGGATGTGCCAGCCTGAAGGAGGTGCTCAGAAAGATGCACTATATTGTGCCCACTTTGAATTGGATAGCCAGCCAGAGGGTGATTTGAAACATAAAACACACACGAAAATGCCTCTTGGCAAACAGATTTAGCAAAAATACAGGAAAGCATATGAAACATCTCTTGTTATATGCTCCAGGCTGCAAAGCTATGCAATATGCTTGCATGTGCGCACTCATTGCCCATGTCCCACGCGTGGGTCACAATACCCAACAACGCAAACCTCTCATGCTATACATTATATGACATATGCTCCAGGCTGCGAAGGCTATGCAACAATCTCGCATGTGCTGTGGAGATGGCGGCTTTCAGCGAGGCGTTGGCCCTGGGAGCTGCTGTGGCCTCGAGTGAGTCAGCTGTGGTTTCTTTGTAAATCCGCCGCCAACATTTTTTACCTGGGTTTTTATTCGACAATTGGTTGTATTCATGGCATGTGTTTGAACTTGAAAGTAGTATCATGATCCTGTAAAGATGGCGGACTATCACCAGAGACTTTGCCCTTGGATCTGCTGTGGGGCCTACGAGTGAGTTTGAATTTGGTTAAATTCGAATTTTCATTTAAATCTGGTTGTTTTAACTTGAACCTGTTAGCAATGTGCTGAGGTCTGGAAATGGATGCTATGAGGGAGGCGCTATACCTGGGTGCTGCTGTAGGCCCTCGAGAGAGTTTGAATTGGGGTTTAAATTCAAAACTGTTTACCATCGGGGTTTGAACTTGAACCTGGTAGCATAATGCTGTGGACATGGCAACTATCAGTGAGGCATTGGCCCTGCATATTGCTGCTGTAGGCCTTGAGTGAGTTTGAATTTGGGTTTTATTTAAAATTGTTTTGTAATATGGTTTTGAACTTGAACATGGTAGCATGTGCTGTTAGTGGAGATGGAACTATCAGTGAGGTGTTGGCCATTGGAGCTGCTGTAGGTCTCGAGTGATTTTAAATTAAGGTTTACATTCAAAATGTGTTTCATTAAGCCTTTTGAACTGGGTGCTGTTGTAGGCCTTGCTTGAGTTGGTTTTGATTTGGATTTTAATGCGCGTGATGATTTTTAGTAGGGTTCTTATAATCATATTTGATTTTGTTACGAATCTGGATTTGAGCTTTTTTGAACTTGTTAGCTGTGTGCGGATGGAGATGGTGGCTGTTTAAGTAAGGCTTTTTTGGGCCCTGGTCACTGTTTTCGCTTTCGCGGCTATGTCATTAACAGCTCCCGGCCAGCTCCATTAGCCAGAGACTGAGTCGTGCCCAAAGGGTACAGCTGCATTGGAATGCCCTGTTATGCCAGCTTTCAGACACACGAGCTAGTTCAGGTTGGCCCAAGGGTGGGTGAAAAGGAGCTGCATGTAAGCTGCTACGTGTACCCTATATATGTACACCCTGCTAGGTGTAACCTAAAGGACTAAGTAGATGTAGGCCTCGCATGAGTAAGTTGTGGTTTGGACTTTTTATCTGGAAGGATCCGGTGAATTTAATTTTAATCCGGGATTCAATATGAATGACAGTTGTAATATGAAGCCGGACGGCCCTGTATGGTGCTAAGGTTGAGTGACTTCAATTTGAGTCTGAATTTTACTATTTTGAGTTTGAAATTCGTGCTTGAAATTGAGTTTGCATTTGAATTTGAATTTTGAATGCCCCCCTTCGCAGCCCCAAGCAGTTGACTGAACGTCTTCAACAGCTCATCTGCTCGATGCTGGAGCTCAGATGCATACAACCCTTGTCCTGGTGTCATGGAAGGTACGGAAAAAAAAAGTAGATGTATCGGGCCCCTAGTTATGGCTACAGTGATAATTTAATAACATGATAGATTATAATTTAATCTTGCGATTCGTATCACATGTTTTTATCAATATTACTATATTGCAAGTGCAATGTTACAAGCAGGTTATGTGCACTGCAGGCTTACCAGTATGATTCATCCTCCTTTGAGGCAGTCACTTGGAAACGGTCGAGTGCCAAATTATCAATTACTTGTGCGTGTACAGAACTGGAAGTAAAATATTTCAGTAGGACAGTAGTACTGTAGTACTATTGGAACAGTAGTACATTAGTACAATGGTACACTAGTAATTTAGTACAATAGTACAGCAGTACAGTAGGAGCTCTGATGCATGCACCACGTGACCTAGATTCATGGAAGGTACTGTACTGGATAGTAGTAAATTGTACAATAGTGCTATCGTTCAGTAGTACAATAATACTGTAGTACAATGGCACAGCGGTAAATTAGGGGCTCTGATGCATGAAAGCCTTGACCTAGATTCATGGAAGGTACTTCACAAGTAGATGTACATTAGTTAAATTGTAAAATAGTGCTATCATTTAGCACTACAATTGTGCAGTGGTACAAAAGTGAAGTAGAAAATTGGTACAGCAGTAGTACAGTTAGGAGCTCTGATGCGTGCACCGCTCGTTCCTGGGAGTCATGGAACTGAAGGTACTGGCACAAGTATATGGGGAGTAGTACAATTGTAGCAACATATTCAAACCAATTATTCCGCGACTGCAGGTGTGCCTTCATCTTCTGACTACAAGGGGTGGTTTCGGAGCTCATCTCATGCTGAGGGACCTGCGCCTGGGTTTGCAAATGGCAGAGGGGGCAGGCCGTCCCGCCCACATGGCTCGCTTGGCTTCGGAGCTGTACGCACAGGTGGTGGAATCCCACACAGCTATCACCCCCCTATCTAATCTAGGTCACTCTTGATTTCAGTGCCATATACCGGGTGATATATGGGGGTGAGGAGCCCAAGAAATAAGGAGGAGGCTCAAGGTGGTGATAGAGGAGCTGGCTTAGAAGCTGCCCACAGATGGTAACACCTCCCTTGGTTGATGTGCCCCCCCGCCCCCCCCCCCCCCCCCCCCCCCTCTCTCTCTCTTGATGCCACTCCAATCTACCGGGTGGCGGGGGTGAGGAGGCCAAGTAACAAGGATGCATGCTTTTTTATATCCAATTTGGAGCTAGGTAGAAGCTGTCCACTGATGGTAACACAAAAACCCTCTTGGTGCCATTCCAATCTACCGGGTGGTATATGGGGGTAATGAGGCTAAGAAATAAGGAGGAGAAGGAGGAGGAGAAGGCCAAGAAACAAGGTGGAGGAGGAGGAAGATGGTGATGGTGTTGAGTACGGTTTGCGTATAAGGCATGCTGGATGTATGAAGCGTGTCCTAGTGTCAAGCAATCTGTCACCCAACACATATGAAACAAACATGTAAATTCCAGGATCTCCTGTCATACCTGGATCCCTGCTCTGACCTATGCCACATGGGCCAGGCTGCCATTGATGACTTCTAGCTAAATAGATATGGACGATTTAACCCGAACACTTCTATCCTGATCATGAATATGTTTCTGTTTCTAGATGGTGAATGCCAGGGTTTAGTTTTTTTTATTTCTGCCCTCCAGGCTTAGACACTTCTTAGAATGACTACAGGATTGGGCACAGTCCTGGCAGTTTTGACTGAACTCTCTATTTCAGCCTTTAGCATGCTAGAATGATGGTGGATGCACCTATAGTTTTGACTCTTGCTTGAATGTTTTTTTGCACCTGGAATTTGTTTATACTTGTGGGTGTCTCCTCTAGCATTTATTTCGCTTTATTTTTAATCTGGTTACAACTCCCAGATTACCGTTTTTTAAATCACAGGCACTCTTGTCATAAGTGTTATGTTACGACTAAAAGGTCGTACACCCAAAAACCCTCACCCATATCCAGCTTGCCTCAGACCACGCCTCCCTCTTGGCTGCAATCAATATATCCCCGATGAGGCCATCCCGCCCTCCGAATAATGCACACGAACAACAGACAAAACAGCTACCGCCACTGGCAAAGCAGCCTTCATGACCCATCTATCCTACAAACCTAAACAAGCCCACAAAAACCTCTATAAAACCTCTGAAAATCATACGTCACCCCAGACCCTACAAGACCCCATCACTGACCAACACAGAATCTTATTATATAAAGTAGCATGGCCGTGATATGGTTTAGCCCTTTGGGCCCAGGCAGTTAGGCTTTTGGTTTCAGTGGTTTCGGATCTCGATTTCTTGCTGACCTGTCGCCCAGGTGGCAGCGAGTCTGGGATCTCGATTTTTTCGGCGCCACAGGAACGATTGCCTCTCTGCGGTCCACCCATCCACCGACCCGTCCAAGGTTACCCGGCTTGGTGCCCGATTTTTCCTGCGACCTGTTCACCCCTGCGCTGCTTTGCATTGCTCTTATGAAGCCGGTGTGGTTTTCGACTCCTTCTCACTGCTCTCTGTGAAGTTCTCTTGCATTTCCTGAGCCGTTCTGATACCCGAATTTTCCTTCGCACTTCTGCAATTTTTCGGTGCTCGCTGCCTGAGTCCCTATATTCAACGGTTTAGCCTCCTTAGTCGTCTGCCCAAACTCTTTCCCACAAATTTTAGCTGCCACTGTCAATAACTTCGCATGCAGCTCCCCCCCCCCCCCCCCGCAGCATTCCCTTGGCTTTCTCCTGCGCTCGCACGCACGCTTGCCCGCTCGCTGGCTGCCTTTCGCTGACGTGGCCAGGGGCAGTGGTTTCGGAATAACCCGTTTCGGAGTTACCCGTTTTCGGATCTCGATTTTTCGAGACCTGTCGCTGACGTGGCCACGGGGGTGGTCCTCCCGTCGGGACGACGGGCTCAGATGCTAGTGTCCTCTAACAGCTTGTTTCTATTAAGGGTCCGGTTAAGGATTGTGTTTCGGAGGGTTTAGACTCGACCTCTAGCCGGGCCTTAACTTTCGGGAAGATGGTTGGAAACTTTCCACCAGTTAAGCAGTCTTTTGTACCTGACCAGGTCAGTTCAAAATGGGTCGACGTGGCAACTGCGCTCTGCAGCACTTCCTCGCGATTCATACGCTGATTTCAGCGTTTATTCCACTTCTGGCCGCTGCTGGTTGCCTCAGGAAGATCAGTCGAAAATTGCGTGGCAGGGACGGTGCCCTGCTGCTGCGAATCCATTTTGGTGAAACTGTGCGATCAATGATGAGTGTCCGAGAAAGAAAGAAGGATGCGGGACTCCAAAGCAGCGTGATTTTTAAGAGGCGCGCTCCAACTTCGTGACGTCACCATATCTCATTCATCAACCGAACTTAACCGCCCCTTAACTTTCTTTATTGGCGGGGGGGGTGCGCCATTGCACTAACCGGGACGGCTGGTCTTTAACCGGACCTTAACTTTTTGTGTTTCCGACCAAAAACCGGTTAGCGCCGAAAATAACGAATTTAACCGCCGCTTAACCGGACCTTAAACCGGACCCGGAAACAAGCTGTAATGACGTCCTGGACATCTTAGGAGAGCACGCACATGGGACACATGATGGGGTTTAGCCCCCCCCCTGGTACAGGTATAAAGTAGGGACTGAGCAACCTCTTTTCCCAGGGTGTCCGCGAGCAACCTCTCCGAGCAACCTCGAGCAACCTCTTCCGTTCGAGCAACTTCTTCGAGCAACTTCTCCCAATCGAAGGCCACGCCATTTTCTCTAATTTCTCTTCTCTCTTTCCTTCCTTTTTTCCCTTTTAGTGTGTGTACTTTCCATCTCACGGTACGCGGCCAGTTTAACAAATAAATATCGCGTTCGATTCTTGGTGCGGCACCGTCGAGTTAGGTATCAAGCCACGCCGATGTGCGTTCTGTCTCTTTCTTTCTTTCTTTCTCTCTACCATGAGCAAGGCTCTGAAAAAGGTTCGCTTCACCCTGCGAGGGACATTGGTCGCGGGCTTACAGCTCGAGGGGTTCGATGCTCCTGTAGCTGGAAATGAGGCCCAGAATAAGAAGGAGCTCCATGCAATTCACACACCTTCAGAGTGAGTGTGTGTGTGTGTGTGCGTGCATTGCATGAGACCTTCAGGGGTGAGTGTGTGTGTGTGTGCATGCATGACATGAGACCTTCAGGGGTGAGTGTGTGTGCATTGTATGAAACCTTCAGGGGTCAGTGTGTGAGTGTGTGTTCATGGCATGAGACCCTCAGGTGTGTGTGTGTGTGTGCATGGCATGAAACCTTCAGTTGTGTGTGTGTGTGTGTGTGTGTATGTGTGTGTGTGTGTTTGTGTGTGTGTGAGTGTATGTGTGCGTGCGCGTGTGCAGAAGCAGAAGCAGAAGTAGCAATGTCACCAAGACAGGTACTAGCATCTGCAGCACCAGCAGTAGCAGTAGCAGCAGTAGCAGCAACACCAAGACCAAGAGCAGATGCCTTCCCTGTGGCGCATGTATTTTTCCCCAAGAGATTTGCTAACACCGAGCAGAGTGTGCGCCATACATTGCCAAGCATGATATCAAGAACAAAGGAATAAAGTAGAAGGAAGCTGAGATATGGAGTTTAAGCCTTTCCGCAAAGCAATTGGGGCAGTGCCCATACGATATATTGGGAGCATGGGGCAGCGCATGGTTTTGTAACACACAGATGGCTACTGCCCCGCTTTAAATACAGTTCAGATTGGAGTTAGATATTTTGTTTTTTTCTTGACTCCCTTGATTGTGCATGGTGAGCCTGGCTGTATCTGTTACTCTTGACTGTGACTTTGCAGCTGCTGATCAATTGTGCATGGTGCCCTTGATTGTGATTGTGCAGCAGTGTTTGACAGTCGCATGCTGTGCCTAACTGCATAATGCTCTTGACTGCACGCCAGTGATTATCTAGGCACGCTTTAGTGTATGTACAGAAGAAGATAAGATATTTAGTTTTTGCCTTTGCACAATGAAATCAGGGCAGTGTCCACTTGATACAATTGGGGCATGGGGCAATGCATGGTTGGTTACAAACGGATGGCTACTGCTGTGGTAGAATAACAAACAAGTTGCGTTGGAATGATAAAATTCAGTTGTTTACAAATAGCCCAGGAATACGTCGCTAGTGATTATTTTTGTATTTTCTATGAAGGGCAGCAATATTTTGTTTGGCCGCATCAGCAGCTTCTAGGAAGCTCCTATAGTTCGCTATTTAGCCATCCTTCAGTTGTTTCGGAAGGAATATGTTTCTGTATTTCCAAACAGGCCCTGGATTAGCTCATTCATTTTTATTTTTGTATTTTCTAGAATGGGCAGCATTCTTTTGTTTGCCCGCATACAGCAGCTTCTAGGCAGCTGTCCTAGTTGGCTATTTAGACATCTTTTAGTTGTGTCGGTGTGATTCTGTTTCTCTATTTCCAAATATACTGACCGCCCTTATCTAAGGCCAGTTGGCTTGGGGTGGGTATTTGTTTGGCGATCAGCTGGCTTTTAGTATTTTTTGTGTTCCTTGTGTTCTGAGTTGTTGAGTTGCGAGTTGCGAGTTGTTGAGTTACGAGTTGCGAGTTGTTGAGTTGCTGAGTTGTTGAGTTGCAAGTTATTGAGTTGGGAGTTGCAAATTGTTGAGTTGAGTTGAGTTGCGAGTTATTGAGTTGCGAATTGTTGAGTCTCGAGTTGTGAGTTGCGAGTTGAGTTGAGTTGCGAGTTGTTGAGTTTATGTGCCATCGTCAGGTGGTGTGAGATGGAGGCCTGGGTCAATGTCTACCCTTAGGTCTAAGTGGCACCGTATCCGGTGTAACTGGTGCAACCGTCGAGTCTCTGCTACATTGAGGGCGGTAAATAGCCCAGGAATATCTCACTCATTTTTATTATATTATGCATGCAATTGTTTTGTTTGGCCGCATGCAGCAGCTTCTATGCAGCTCCCTTACGTTGCTGTTTAGCCATCCTTAAAGTGACAGAGCATGCAGAAGTTTTCATCACCAACACTCATTCGTCTTGGGTGCAATCCTGGTGCATGTTTTTTTGTTAGGATGAATCCAGGAAGAGAGACTAATAGAGAGGTTTATATATAACCCTATTAACCTGCTTAGACGCTCGCTTTAATCAAACCAAGCATATGGCGCAATAAAGACATAAATAAATAGTACGCCTTGTTACGAGGCGTGTGGTTGAGGGGGCCAGCCCGTTTGCTTTCACTGGGGCCAACCACCAAAAAAGGGGGGGGGGGGGGGGGGGGGCTGTCATCCAGCCGGGGGAAGATTTGGGGCCTGTTCCATGTGTCTTCTGCACGCGACAATGGGCTGGAAGGAGACAGTGACATGGGTGTGGAGTTTGGTGCAGAGCTTGAGGGCGGCTACTTAGGAGATATCTAAGCGGGTGAGGTTGGGAAGTGCATTGATAGGTATGGTCCCTGTGGTACCCAATGTAACAAATGAGTATATAACTTTATAGCCCTGATCTTTCAGAGCCTGTGCTGTGGTCTTGTGTTGATTCCCCTTTTTCGCATATTTATCCAAATGGTTGTTGTCAGAGCAACAGCGGACTTCAACTATGTGGATGGGGGGACATGATGTGGGATTGGAGCATGTTTGTTGATCCGGGGTCAAGTTGAGGTCTGGTCTGAGTTTGTCCCAGGTGGTTTGGGCCATGTTTGGGGGGTTCAGCCACAAGGGCGGCCTGTTCCCCAGTACCTCACTGGGGAGGTCCTCCATTTTGCCACCGTCCATATACATTAGTTTCCCTCCCTGTTCACCTTTGGCCACTGCTTTTTGTATTAATTGTACTGCGAGGTTGTGCCGATTAATATACATCCCAGTGATGGTTGAGTGCTTGCAGCCCGCCAGCATGTGACTTGCCCCATCTTGGCATGTGTGACAAATGGTGTAGGTTTTCTGATGAGGTGGGTGGGGGTTGCTACCATATGGCATTTTTCCATTGGTAAGCCAGCTTCTTGTTCCATAGGCGGCCCCACCTAGCCTTATGGATTTGAATCTTCTGCCACCAGGGGACGGATGCCTGCTGCCAGAAGTAGTGGCTAGCATGTGGGAGGTGCTCAGGGGATGCTATGGTCCACAGTGAGGGGTATCTGCCATGCATGTTGGTCCATCCTCCTGTGTGGATTTTGGTGGGGGGGGTAGCCTTGACCCCCTGGTGAGGTTGGGTGTTGCTATCCTAGGGGGCAGGGTGCCGTCAGCTGCCACCAGATGCAGGACAGATGGCCAGATATGGTCCATGTGAGCCACCCCTCCTATACTGTTAGGGACAGAGGTATTTTTAGGGAAGTGGGCGGCTTTCTTGGCCAGCTTACCTGCCTCCCGATTGCCATGGATACCTGCATGGGACCTCACCTTGGCCAGAGTGGTGGGGGTGCCACTAAGGACTCTGGCCAGGAGGTGTTTTCCAATGGCCTCAAGGATTTGCTTGTGGTTACGTTCCTGGACAGATTGGGGGTTATGGATAAGTCTCTGAATGAGATAGAGAATACAAAAGACTATCAGTGTAAATGGTGACAGGGGGTGTTCGGGGTGTTCGTGCTACGGCCTGGTGGATAGGGCATAGTTTCTGCTATATTGTTGCTTCTGGTGATGTCAATACCCCCTGGGTTGATTGTAAAGCTTTGGCCCGACAATGGAGAGTATATCGCAGCCCCAAGGAGGGCCGGGCCCTCGGGCTGGGGGATCTGGCTGCCATCGGTGTATAGCTGCTGGCCTACATGGGGGGTGCTTTGGTAGTTGCAGGGGTAAGGTGTTGGGGGAGTGAGGGGGGGGGGGGGGGACACTCCAAGGGGCATGTAGGATGAGTCGGAGAGCCTTGGGTGGTGGGGGGAAGGAGAGGTGGGCAGGGCCGATGGCAGGGTTGGGGATAGGTTGGATGCTTTTGTGGGAGGGATGCAGGCGATGCATAGCCTCATTCCATGCTTGGGTAAAGGGGGTGCCCGGCCCGGGCCAGATGGACGGTTGGCGGATAATGGGGGCCCCGGCTGGGATGGTATCTAGGACCTGGACCCAGGGGTGGGTGGTGGGTGTTTCATAGGCTGTGTGCTTTGTGTGTGGGACCAAGAGGAGGGTGCGGGTTGGGATGAATGGAAGTAACTTTGGGCTGCCTTTGCACTGGTGAGTGCCCATCTGACTGCTTTCTGGGCTTCCTTAGCATCCTGCAGGGAGTGTATCACTGATGCTCCTGTCCATGGGTGAGAGTATGGGCCTGGGATTGCCCCTAACAGGTGGCCATGAGGGTGGGGGAAGGAGTAGTGGGGGAGAGATGGGTGGGATATGAGTGTCCCTGTTGACCTGTCTGTTTGGACCCACAACAACGTGAGGGCTTGAAGGGAGTGGGGTGAGGAGCAGTGGGGGTGGTGTCCTTGAGACAGTGGAAAATGGCTGGCTTGGTCTTCAGCAAAGGACCCTTGGGAGTGTGAGCGCACCAGGCTAGGTATATATGGTTGCTTGGGCGGTGTTGTATTGGTGTTGGAGTCTGTTTGTCGAGGAGGTGGGGAAGTGACCAATGCAATTGCCAGAGGGGGAGTACAGGTATGTGGTGGTGGGGTGGATGGGTGGGCTCCATTGGGTTGGGCATGCATGGGGGAGGAGGCCTGTTTGGATATGGTAGTGTCCAGGGGCTGGGATGTCCAAGTCAGGTTGACTGTCCAGCTGATTGATCTAAGTGGATGAGTTGCATGAGAGTGCGGTACCCCTGGGCACATGGCGCACACACGCTTTGGCCCTCTTGCGTAACATCTGACAGATCCGTAACGCAACAACGTTCGTGAGAAGTTGCCTTTGTTTATCAATGATTGAATGCGTATATTAAATCAAACATATATTGATAATCATGCTTTGATTTGAGTTGGCTATGTTATTGCCGAAGATGGCGAGCAGCCTTAAAGGCTGGAGCAATATTACCAAGTTCGAATTCACGTACTGCAACAACATTTGTATGTGTGCCCTTCACTTAGAATTCCCTCTTGACTCCGTCAACCCGCGGACATATTGGGATTCCAGTAGGGGGCCAGGACATGTAATCATCGATTGTTTGGGGGTCAGTTCATTAGTGCGTACTCGCTAAAGCCCCGTCTGCCATGGTTGGGAAATGGTTAGTTGTTTCCCCTAGTAATTAATTTCACTGCTGAAGACAGCGCCAAATTGCGTCAAATTGCTGGCTGGAGCTATGTAACCAAGGTCAATTTCAATTCATGGTTGGGAATGTCCATTGGGCCAATTTGGTTAACCCCCTAGACTGTAACAGCATAAATTGCCGTTCATATTTAAGTCAAATAAAGCTATATTTAGGGTTGACGATTGAACCACTCGTTTGTATAGAACCGTAATAAACTCCCAAGACTTCTTGGTGGCAATATAAATAATGAACTCAGAAGTCCATCATCAATCATCCGCCTTGGCAGTGCTCTTAGGTCGTGGTAGAACTTGAATGTGAACCTTGGTTACATGGCTCCAGCCAGCAATTTGGCTGCTTCGCGTGTTTGACAGTTCATGGTAGGACTGGTAGCTTTGAAATTGGTCTCCATCGTTTACTTGCGATTTTGTTGGGGATTTTCATAAAAGGCTGCTCATATTTAGCCCCTTCTGATAATAGATAACGAATCTTGTTTTTCGAGATTTGGCGAATCTCTAAAGCCTATTTGGCCACACCTGGACTTCTACAACAACACTCAGACTTTGTCTCTTTCTCTCCCAATCTCTCTCCCCCCCCCCACTATATCGGCAGGTGTTACACAACTAGGTTGAGATATAGCCGATAAATAAAGAAAAACAGAAATACAACGCCTTATTACAAGGCGTGAGGTTGAGGGGGCCAGCCCGTTCGCTTGCACTGGGGGAAATCACCAAAGGTACAGCTAAATAGTAATTCAAGATACCTTCTTCCAGACAGATCCTAAACAAAAAAATCAACAAACTAGCCAGTTAGAACTAAAACCTTGATTGAAAATGAAACTACAGTGAGCCATCTAGGAACGGAACTAGGAACCCAGGTTTGTGTACCAGCAACAAATCACTTTTAGAGCTGAATCGCTTTACAATCGCGATGGGACTCACGATGTCAGACCTCGAGAGATAATCCGCTGGATTTGACCTGGCTGAGTTTCTGACCTCAACATCATGCAACCTATAGGGGCTACCTCCACATCATGCAACCTATAGGGGCTACCTCGACATCATGCAACATATAGGGGCTACCTCAACATCATGCAACCTACAGGGGCTACCTTGACACCATGCAACCTTTAGGGGCTACCTCAACATCATGCAACCTCAAGGGGCTACCTCAACATCATGTAACCTATAGGGGCTACCTCAACACCATGCAACCTATATGGGCTACCTTGACACCATGCAACGTACGTATAGGGGCTACCTCAACATCATGCAACCTATAGGGGCTACCTCAACACCATGCAACCTATAGGGGCTTCATCAACACCATGCAACCTATAGGGGCTACATCAACACCATGCAACCCTATAGGGGCTTCATCAACGCCATGCAACCTATAGGGGCTACCTCCACATCATGCAACCTATTAGGGCTACCTCAACATCATGCAACCTATAGGGGCTACCTCCACATCATGCAACCTATAGGGGCTACCTCAACATCATGCAACCTGTAGAGGCTACCTCAACATCATGCAATCTATAGGGGCTACCTCCACATCATGCAACCTATAGGGGCTACCTCAATATAATGCAACTTATAGGGGCTACCTCAACACCATGCAACCTATAGGGGATACCTCAACACCATGCAACCTCAAGGGGCTACCTCCACATCATGCAACCTATAGGGGCTACCTCAACAACATGCAACCTATAGAGGCTACCTCCACATAATGCAACCTAAAGGGTCTACCTTAACATCATGCAACATATAGGGGCTACCTCAACACCATGCAACCTAAAGAGGCTACCTCAACATCATGCGACCTATAGGGGCTACCTCAACATCATACAACCTCAAGGGGCTACCTCATCATGCATTCAACCTCATCACCATGCAGACTCAGGGGGCTACCTTGACACCATGCAACGTACGTATAGGGGCTACCTCAACATCATGCAACCTATAGGGGCTACCTCAACACCATGCAACCTATAGGGGCTTCATCAACACCATGCAACCTATAGGGGCTACATCAACACCATGCAACCCTATAGGGGCTTCATCAACGCCATGCAACCTATAGGGGCTACCTCCACATCATGCAACCTATTAGGGCTACCTCAACATCATGCAACCTATAGGGGGCTACCTCCACATCATGCAACCTATAGGGGCTACCTCAACATCATGCAACCTGTAGAGGCTACCTCAACATCATGCAATCTATAGGGGCTACCTCCACATCATGCAACCTATAGGGGCTACCTCAATATAATGCAACTTATAGGGGCTACCTCAACACCATGCAACCTATAGGGGATACCTCAACACCATGCAACCTCAAGGGGCTACCTCCACATCATGCAACCTATAGGGGCTACCTCAACAACATGCAACCTATAGAGGCTACCTCCACATAATGCAACCTAAAGGGTCTACCTTAACATCATGCAACATATAGGGGCTACCTCAACACCATGCAACCTAAAGAGGCTACCTCAACATCATGCAACCTATAGGGGCTACCTCAACATCATACAACCTCAAGGGGCTACCTCATCATGCATTCAACCTCATCACCATGCAGACTCAGGGGGCTACCTTAAAATATGCAACTTTAAGGTGCTACCTCATCTTTCTTACATCTTCATCATGCATGCATCCTGAAAGCGCTACTTCATCTCGTATTTAACCTATTACAACCCATACAACCCATCATCATGCATTTAACCTATTACCTATAAGGGCTACTTCATCTTAGATGCAACCTCATCAAGCATGCAACCTTCTCATCATGCATCCTGAAAGGGCTACCTCATCTTGCATGCAACCTCATCACCCTGCAATCTGAAAGGGCTACTTCATCTTGCATGCAACCTCATCAAGCATGAAACTCATCATGCAGCTTAGTACTTTTAGAAGTACAGTGCTCTCATCGAAGTTCCACCCCCCAACATAATAGGCGCAGGAAACGAAAGAAGGCGCGGGATGAAGGGTCTCGACATAGTAACGAAGTTGTATGTATGTTACAGTCTAGGGGTAGGCTAAATAGGCTAAAGGGACTTGCCCAACCATGAAAAGAAGGGCTAAAAATAAAACAAACATTGATGAACTGAACCCCCAACAATCGTTTCTACCAGTGTGAGCCCAGAATTCGTGCTACAATGACAACTACATTATACAATTATACTTAAATCGACATCCCACATGGACAGTGATACACAAATGAATCATGAGGCGATAAGTTGAGGGGGTCAGACCGTTAGCTAGCATTTGGGCGAACCACAAATGAATCCCCTTGACTCTGAAGCCGCGGGAACATGTGGAGTCAAGTAGGGCACCAACAATGTCATCATCATCAACATTAACATCGACATCATCAGGATCATCATCAGCAGCAACAGTGAGTGACATGGTCAAGACACCCCAATTGCCACTACCACTACCACCACCACTACCACCACCAACCAACCCTAGCTCCACCCAGTACCACTACTGCCACCACTACCATCACCACCATCACCGCCACCAACAACTCACCCTAGCTCTACTCACTACCGCTACAGCCACCACTACCACCACCATCAAGTCACCTTAGCTCCACCCACTACCACTACCGCCACCACTACCATCACCATCAACAACAACTTCCCTAGCTGCACCCACTACCACCACTGCCACCACTACCATCACCACCTCCACCAAGTCACCCTAGCTCCACCCACTACCACTACTGCCATCAATACCATCAACAACAACAAATTACCCTAGCTGCACCCAGTACCACCACCGCCACCACTACTATCACCACCACCACCAACTCACCCTAGCTCCACCCACTACCATCACCATCAACAACAACAACTTATCCTAGCTGCACCCACTGCCACCACCACCACCACTACCATCACCACCACCACCAACTCACTCTAGCTCCACCCATCCACAACCACTAGCTACCACACCACCACACAACCACTGCCACCAACTTACTCTAGCTCCACCCACTACCACTACCGCCACCACTAAAATCACTTCCACAACTGCCACCACTACCATCACCACCAACTCACCCTAGCTCCACCACCACCACCACCATCTTTTTGGTGGTAGTGGTGGTGGTAGAAACTCACCTTAGACCCGCCCACTACCACTACTGCCACCACTGCCATCACCACCGCCGCCACCACCAACTCACCCTAGCTTTCACCAACTACCATCACCACACTACCACAAACGGTGGTGGTGTATGTGGTGGTGGTGGTGGTAGAAACTCACCTTAGACCCGCCCACTACCACTACTGCCACCACTGCCATCACCACCGCCGCCACCACCAACTCACCCTAGCTTCACCAACTACCATCACCACCACTACCACCAAACGGTGGTGGTGTATGTGGTGGTGGTGGTGGTAGAAACTCACCTTAGATCCGCCCACTACCACTACTGCCACCACTAACATCACCACCGCCGCCACCAACAACTCACCCTAGCTTCACCAACTACCATCACCACCACTACCACCAAACGGTGGTGGTGTATGTGGTGGTGGTGGTAGAAACTCACCTTCGATCCGCCCACTACCACAACTGCCACCACTACTATCACCACCGCCGCTACCACCACTCACCTAGCTCCACCACCACCACCACCACCTTTTGGTGGTAGCGGTGGTGGAAGAAACACACCTTAGATCCACCAACTATCACCACCACCACAATCACCAGAAACTCACCTTAGATCCACCCAGCGCAGATGATACATAGCCAAAAAGAGCCATGCCTATGAGCGAGACGGCGATGACACTGGTGATGCGGGTCTGGGTGCAAGTGGGTGGTGGTGGAAATTTTGACTGAGGTGGATGTGGTGGTTGCGGTTTGTTGCGGTGGTGGTGGTGGTGGTGGTGGTGGCGGCACAGATGATACACAGCAATAAATTGCCATCCCTATTAACGTGACAGTGAAGACGGTTCAAAGTTAAAGACGGCTCAAAGTTAAAGACGGGGCCACTTGCCAAGTATGTGGCGGCTCCAAGAGGGCCCCTTTTGGGCCCTCTCGCCAAGTATTAGGCAGCTAAAGTAGAAGCTGCCTATGCTATGGTAATACTCGCGGGTACCTTCAAGTACCAGCCTATTCCCCTGGGCATTATAGAAAGGTACTCCGGGTACCTTAATGGCCTATGACTCTGGGCGGTACCCGCGAGTATTACCATAGCATAGGCAGCTTTTCTAGTAGCTGCCTATTCCGCCCATAGACATAGGCGGACTAGCTAACCCCATGTCACTGGTGATGCGAGTCTGGGTTAAAGTAGATGGTGATGGAAGAGGTTATTGTGGTGTATGTGGTGCTTGCGGTGGTTGTAGTTGTTGTGTGTTGCTTGCAATGTGCGACTGTGTGGGTTGTTCCTATTTTGTAACATCCCTATGGGTTCAAGCAGGTGGAGACAGATCAGGAGTGAGTAGTTGCTTCTATAGTGGTGGCTGTGGTGGTTAGGTTGTAGTTGTTGTGAAAATATAAGGGCATAGTTTAAGCTGCTCTTGTGCTGGTTGTGTTGGTTGTGGTGCAATTGTAGTGGTTGTGTTGGTTGTGGTGGTTGTAAACATATATATAAGGGCTGAGTTGTAGCTACTGTCTGATTGATAAGTTTTTGCAGTTGTCTATTTGCTGTTGTGGTGGTTGCTGTGGTTGTGGTATGTTGCCCGCAGTGTGTGGCTGTGTGGGTTGTTCCTATGTGTGGCATGCCTAGGATGGAGGCGGCGATGGTACATGTGCTACATTTAAAAATACATAATGTACATTGCCGCTTCACTCCTAGGCATGCAACACATATACATGGCATAGATAACATGCCTAGGACAGCGATGACACATATGATGCGGGTCTTGATTCAAGTAGGTGGTGGTGGAAGTGGTGATTGTGGTGGTTGCAGGGTTTGTGATGATGTTGGTGGTTGTGGTTGTGGTGATGGTTGCGGCGGTGGAAGCCGTGATTGTGGCTGTTGTTTTTGGTAGGTTTGTGGTTGTGGTTGTGGTGAGGGTGATCATGATGATGCTGGTGTGTGTGTGTGTGTGAACATGTGTGTATGTATATATGTTTATGTATGTGTGTGTATGAACGTGTGTGTATGTGTGTGTGTATCTGTGCGTGTGTGTGCGAACGTGTGTGCATGACCGTGAGTGTATGTATGTGTAAGTATTTGCATGTACGTGTGGATGTGTGTGTATGTTTGTGTGTTTATGTGCATGTGTGTGTGCGAATGTGCATGTATGTGTGTGTATATTTGTGTGTGTATGTGTATGTGTGTGTGTGAATGTATGTGTATGTATGAGTATGTATGTGCATGTGTGCGGGTGAATGTGTGTGTATGTTTGTGTTTGTCTGTGTGATAATGTGTGTATGTGTGTGCATGCATGTGCAGACATGTGTATATGTGTGTGCATGTTATTATGTGCATGTGTTTGTGGACATGTGTGTATGTGTGTGTTTGTATGTCCAAGTGTGCATGTGGATGTGTGTGCTTGTATGTATGTGTGTGTGGACGATTGTATGTATATGTGTATGTGTGTGCGAATGTGTGTGTACGTGTGTGTATATATGTGCGTGTGTGCGGGTGAATGTGTTTGTTTGTTTGTGTATATCTGTGTGTGATTGTGTGTATGTGTCTGCATACATGTGCAGACATGTGTATGTGTGTGTGCAAATTATTATGTGCATGTGTGTGTGTGTGTGTTTGTATGTCCATGTGTGCATGTGAATGTGTGTGTATGTATGTATGTGTGTGTGGACTATTGTATGTATATGTGTTTGCGTGTGTGAACGTATGCGTATGTGTGTGTATTAGTGTGCGTGTGTCTGTCAACATGTGTGTATGTGTGTGCATGTATGTGCATGTACGTGTGGAATTGTTTGTATGCATGTGTGTGTGTGCGTGCGTTTGCACATGTCTGTGTATGTGTGTGCATGTTTGCGCATGCATGTGTGTCAATGTGTGTGTAAGTTTGCGTATGTCTGTGTGTGAACATGTGTATGTGTGTACATGTGTGTGTGTGCGTAGACATGTGTATATCCTTGTATGTGTGTGTGTGAACGTGTGTGTGTGTAGGTTTGTTTGTATTTGCATGTGTGCATATGTGTGTGCATGTATGTGCATGTGCGTGTTAACATGTGTGTATATGTGTGTATGTGTGTGCATGTGTGTGTATGTATGTGTATGTGTGTGTTAACATGTGTGTATGTGTGTGTATGTGTGTGCATGTGTGTGTATGTATGTGTATGTGTGTGTTAACATGTGTGCATGTGTGTGCATGTGTGTGTATGTGTGTGTATGTATGTGCATGTGTGTGTTGACATGTGTGTATGTGTGTGTATGTATGTTCATGTGTGTGTTAACATGTGTGTATGTGTGCGTATGTATGTGCATGTGTGTGTTGACATGTGTGTATGTGTGTGTATGTGTGTGCATGTGTGTGTATGTGTGTGTATGTATGTGCATGTGTGTGTTGACATGTGTGTATGTGTGTGTATGTATGTGCATGTGTGTGTTGACATGTGTGTATGTATGTGCATGTGTGTGTTAACATGTGTGTATGTGTGTGTATGTATGTGCATGTGTGTGTTGACATGTGTGTATGTGTGTTTATGTATGTGCATGTGTGCGTTTACATACGTGTATGTATGTGCATGCGTGTGCTCATCCGTGCGGTTGTATGTGATTTACTAACAGGACTAAGGTAAAGCAAGGTGATGGAAATTAGAATTAAGGGTTGCATTAGGTTGAGGTTAGCTAACAGGGGCAGCTAGCAGAGAAGGGGAGTTGCCATGTGGTAGGGTACGTCATCAAATTGCATTAGGAAGGGTGGTCAAGATGTTTGAATCACAATTATAAAGGGAGGTACACATGATTGACTCGCAGTAAGAAAGCGAGGTAAAGATGTTTGACACACAATTAGAAAGGGAGGTAAAGATGTTCAAATTGCAATTAGAAGGGGAGGTAATGAGAGTTGAACCAAAATTATACAAAGGAGGTAAATATGTTTGAAGAGTCAAGCGTTTGTATGTATGTTTGTCTTGTCTGGTGAAGTGTCTGTAACCCACCTGGCAATCGGGCAGGAATCTTCCATTCGGGAGGGGGAAGAGGGCACCGGGAGTGAATGCAGCATACGAGACAAGAGTGGCTGGTGTTGCATCAGTACATTACATTACAAGTGACATGTCAATAGCGTGTATGTATGTCTTTTCTGGTCAAGTTTCTGCGACCTACCTGGTACTCGGGCAGGGAGCTTCCGGCCAGGAGGGGAAAGAGGGCACCGGGAGTGAATGCAGCACATGATACAGGAGTGGCTGGTGTTGCATCAGTACATTACATTGCATTTCACCTGTCAATAGCGTGTGTGTAAGACTTTTCTGGTCGAGTGTCTGCAACCTACCTGGTACTCGGGCAGGAAGCTTCCGGCCAGGAGGGGAAAGAGAGCACCGAGTGTGAATGCAGCACATGATACAAGAGCGGCTTGGGTTGGGTTTGCCAGCGCATCGATGTCAATGCCAAGCTCATCTCGTGCATGGGCCCTGACCACGTCAGTTGCACTTAGTTGCTTGGCCACCTGTCACACCACGGCACATCATTAAAATCCCCTAAATAGTTAAATGTGATAACGAGATCAGGCTTGGTTGGTACAGTAGTACCAGCTTTGACTTACAGCTCATCGATTTCAATACCAAGCATTTCCCTGCACATGCATGGGCGCTGACCACGTTAGTTGCAGTTAGTTCCTGGCCACCTGTCACACCACGGCACAACAGTTAATTTCCCTAAATAGTAAAATGTGATAACGAGATCAGGCTTGGTTAGTACAGTAGTATTACCTTTTACTATCCATCCATCCATCCTCTCACCCATCCATCCAGACAACTAGTGCCCACCTGCTCACCAAGCTCCACAGGGAGTTCTCTGTTCCCACCCATCCATCCACCCTCGCACCCACCCATCCAGTATGTATGTATGTATGTATGTATGTATGTATGTATGTATGTATGTATGTTACAGTCCAGGGTTATGCAAATGAGCTAAAGGACTTGACCAACATGCTACCCGAATGAAAAAATCTCCAGATTTTTGGAAGAAGGGATTACACCAATTAAAATGTCCGTCCGTTAGTTAGTTCGTCAGTCCCAAAACAGCATTTCAGGTTTCATGCGAAACAACAAAAGACTTCAACATTCTATATTTTGGATGAATTATAAGACTTATTTATACCCGACAAATTCTCACCAGAGCACATATGAGCATCGTAATTCACGAAAAGGAGCTCAGGTTGGGCCCAATAGCTACAATTAATTGTTAAAAATTTGATTTAAGGGTGTTTGAGCTAACATTTCAAATTTGAACAAATTAAACATGTGCGTAAACATAGGTTTGGGAGCAGAATTGTCGTCAAAAATTCAAGGCGAAACATCTAAGCACCACAATGGACGAAACATTCCCCTGGGGCACTTTTGCTATAATAAGCCCATGACCCCCTTGGGCCGTACGTGGACGTGGGCGTGGGCGGGGGCCACCGGGCGGTGGCAGGGGCAAGCACCGCCACCTGCTGCTGGCCCAAAACCCGTTCAGGAGGACGAGACGTACCGTTCACGTCTGGGCTGGACCCGAACATGCAATACCTTGTAAAAATTCCTTTACATCAACCAGACACCTGATTAATCTCATTTTTCTTGTATCAAATTCTTAAAAATGAAGCCAATCTACATATATGCATTGCATTACATTACAGGAGCGTTCAGTACTGCTTAAAATCCAACAACCCTTCAAAATCTCTCATTTTCGTCACTTTGTAGCCAACAAGGCTGCAACATCCATCGATTCAATGCAGTTCAATTACATAAAATTTAATTTAATTAAATCCTATTCGAATTGATAAAATTTAGAGCAATTACGTGCATTCAAATCACGTTAATTAAATTAAATTGAAAGGAATAAATCGAATTAAAATAACACAACGTTAAATAAAATCAAATTAAAATTAATTAAAATGCATTGAATTAAGGATTAAATTCATGGCATTTGGGACGCGCCACCAGGCGCCCTTAATAATAAGGGCTCCAAACAAGCGATGCCATGGCATCCATGCATACAATCCTCACCTGCCTAGCGAGTTCCACAGTGAGCCCTTTGTTCCCATCCACCCTCCCACCCACCCACCCATTCAACTACCCACCCATGCAGACAACCAGTGACCACCTGCCTAGAAAGCTCCACAGTGCGTCCTCTGTTCCCACCCACCCAACCACCCACCCCCCATTTCAACCACCCACTCAAATAGACAATCAGAGCCCACCTGCCTAGCAAGCTCCCCAGTGAGTCCTCTATTACCACCCACCTACCTACACACCAACCCATCCCGACAACCATTGCCCACCTGTCTAGCAAGCTCCTTAGTGAGTCCCCTGTTGACATAAATCTGAGCCAACTCCTCCAGCTCCCTCTGTTGAGACTCCGGCCCCTTCCTTTGCTCCTCCCGCTCCTTCTCAATATCAGCCTCCTCAGAGTCCTTCTGGCTGGCAACAGAAATGTACTCCCCCACAGCCATGGAGAGAGAACCAGCAATCCAGCCTGCCAGACGATCAGAATTAGGATTTAGGGACTTGAATATTTTCAGAGGTGAATATCTTCTTTTGGTGTCCTATGATTTGTTGTAAATCACTCAACATTTTATGGCTGGCCACAGAAATGTACTCTCCACTGCCATGGATCCAGCAATTCAGCCTGCCATACAATCACAGTCGCAAATTTGGGGTTGGGGGGGTCCGTCTGCCTGTCCATCTGTCTGTCTGTCTGTCTGTCTGTCTGTCTGTCTGTCTGTCTGTCTGTCTGTCTGTCTGTCTGTCTGTCTGTCTGTCTGTCTGTCTGTCTGTCTGTCTGTATCTGTCTTTCTGTCTGTCTGTCTGTCTGTCTGTCTGTCTGTCTGTCTGTCTGTCTGTACCTGTCTATCTGTCTGTATCTGTCTGTATCTGTCTGTATCTGTCTGTATCTGTCTATCTGTCTGTCTATCTGTCTGTCTGTCTGTCTGTCTGTCTGTCTGTCTGTTTCTGTCTATCTGTCTGTATCTGTCTGTACCTGCCTGTATTTGTCTGTCTGTCTGTCTGTCTGTCTGTCTGTCTGTCTGTCTGTCTGTCTGTCTGTCTGTCTGTCTGTCTGTCTGTATTTGTCTGTCTGTCTGTCTGCCTGTCTGTCTGTCTGTCTGTCTGTCTGTCTGTCTGTCTGTATCTGTCTATCTGTCTGTATCTGTCTGTCTGTCTGTTTGTTTGTCTGTCTGTCTGTCTGTCTGTCTGTCTGTCTGTCTGTCTGTCTGTCTGTCTGTCTGTCTGTCTGTCTGTCTGTCTGTCTGTCTGTCTGTCTGTCTGTCGGCCTGTGTCCGGTTGTTTGTCTGTACCTGTCTGTCTGTCTGCATCTGTATCTATCTGTCTGTCTGTCTTTCTATCTATCTATTTATCTGTCTGTCTGTCTGTCTGTCTGTCTGTCTGTCTGTCTGTCTGTCTGTCTGTCTGTCTGTCTGTCTGTCTGTCTGTCTGTCTGTCTGTCTGTCTGTCTGTCAATATCTGTCTGTCTGTCAATATCTGTCTGTCTGTCTGTCTGTCTGTCTGTCTGCCAGTCGGTCGGTTTGGTCGGCCCGCCTGTCTGCCTACCCGCGGGCCGACCAAACCGGCTCATCCATCTCATTTCACCCCCACCCCCAGACCCTCATCCATAGCACTAAACTGTGCTGCCAGCAAGGCGCATGGCGTTAAGATCCTGGCTACCTCCTCCCACTCCAACCATGATCAAAGCTACATGGGTAAGCCCCTTCAAACACAAACCCTGATTAGTCCCCTACCCCACCCCCAGACCCTCATTCACACCACTGTCCTGCGATGCCAGCAAGGCGCATTGCATCCAGATCCTGGTTACCTCCTCCCACTCCAACCATGATAGATGCTACACTGACAAGGCCATCCGTTGCTCCCTGGAAGTGGAGAAAAGTACGAAGAAAAACATGATTAGGGTTGTCTTAACAATTTTGTATACATTTACATTTACATATGCACATATACATATATATATATATATCGTATAATATGTTTTGCAATACTCTCAGAATGAGGACCACATAGACATCCCTAACAATGCTAGCGTGACCATTACCCTGACCAATACTAAGAGTGCGTGCATACACTGCTGACACCAGTAAATCCCCCGTCTCATCCTGCTTTGATTACAAAACATGCACACAATATTATTGCCATATGCTAGATCATATAGCATATGCTATGGTGCGATACTCTTGAAACCAGCATGGTATTGGCAACACTATCAACTATTTCAGTGGCAGCAGCATACAAGTCTTAGGTGGAGAGCGTTGGCTATCAAAGCAACAGGTGGCACCGGAATTGAGTGCAGCGGACTGCTGAAGCCAAGGCTTAAGACAGGGTCAGGGGCCAGTTATAGCCAGGGTGGCATGCAGACAAACATACAACATGGAAACAAATTATGACCTACCAGCAGGAGGATACCAGCCGCCATAGAAAGTTCGGCATGGCCCATGTTGGGGTATTGTGAAGTGGTTTCTGTTGGGGGATCATGCGATCTATTGATACCCCTGGGTCCGGTGACATTCTGAGGACCTCGTCAGGGGTCCCCACCCCCACCCCCACCCCCCTCTCGGACCCATTATCAACTTTTTCTCTAAATGTTTCTCCGTGCTCCATTTCACCTCTGGAAAAGTGCACCGACTTTGTGTGGATGCAAGCGTGCTAATCCCTTAGTATTCAGACACCTGCTATATAATTCAAGTGTGATGAAAGTTGTGATGATGAAGTTGAAGCATCAACAGTCTCGACTATCAAGTGTCTTGTCTGATGTGCATGTTGGGGACCGGAGCAAGTTGAAGGCCTGACAGGGTCCTAACCAGCCTAAAAAAAGGTTCTTGTTGTGTATTCAGAGCAGAGCAAATAATGAACCCATACATGCACATATAATGATTCGAGACATAGCTTGTCTTTTAGGCTACAGGCAGCAGCTTCTAGGCAGCTCCCCTAGCTGGCTATTCAGCCCATACTAAAGCAAGCTTGTGCACCTTGAAGCTGACAGAATCATGCTGGGCGCGAGTAGGCGTTAAATTTAGACGTGAAGCTGAAATATTTAGTTATCTAGGGTGCATTTTGGATCAATTTGTGACCGTGTTAAAAAACAATCCACAATATTCTTTGGGGTTTAAAAAATGCAGGGTACTAAAGGAGATGATTTGCCCCATGGGCTAGGTTTTATCTAAATTTGGTCGTGTCTCCCTACCCATTTGACTCTTCCAACCTTTCTGGGGGGGTACCAGGTATTTTTCTAACGTCATCCTCCTGCTACCAGTATAAATGGCTCAGGGAGCTGCTTAGAAGCTTCTGAATAAGCCAAAAACAAAATCATTGCTAGACAGCGCCTACCAGTACAAATGGCATCAGGTAGCTTCCTAGAAGCTGCTGAAAAAGCTGAAAAGAAAAGCACTGCAAGAGATCGCCCACCAGTACAAATGGCACCAGGTAGCTACCTAGAAGCTGCTGAAAAGGCTGAAAAGAACTGCACTACAAGATATCATCTACAAGTTCAAGACAAATCCTAGGCGCTTCGCAAGTGACACGGAAAATTGGCGGAGAGTATTGGCTATCGGAGCAACAAGTGGCAACGGAATTGAGTGCAGCAGACTGAAGCCAGGGTTTATGATGCATTAATGGCCAGGGTTCCTTTTTTTGTGTGGTAGGACAAACCGAACGCGGTGACCTGGGGGGCTCTCACCCCTCAGAAGAGGGGCTCTGCCAAAAAGCACCTACCAGTACAAATGCCCTCAGCCAGGGGCTCCTGTGGCTGTAGTGGATATGCCCATCCTCCTGCAGGATATCAGTGTTATGCAAAGGATTCAGCGGTATAGGGTGGTGCGTGGGTACCATACGGGTATGGGTAGTAGGCATGGGCATGGGTACAGGTAGTGGATGGATACTGTTTTATTTTGCGACGGGTCGCTATTGAGCTATTCTGTTGCTGTATGACGATATAGGGTGGTGAGTGTGCATGGGTAGTGGGTATGGGTGTGGGTATCGATAGTGGGTGGATACAGTTTTCTTTTGCGACGCGTCGCCATTCTGTCGCTGCATGATGATAAAGGGTGGTGGGTGTGCATGGTTAGTGGGTATGGTTGGTTACCTTTTTTGTGCGGCGCGTCACCATTCTATCGTCGGATGGCGTTTTAGGGTGGTGGTTGTGTATGGGTAGTGTGTCTGGACATGAGTATGGGTGGTAAGTGATTTTGTGCGACCTGCCACCATTCTGTCGCTGCATGATGATATAGGGTGGTGGGTGTGCATGGTTAGTGGGTATGGTTGGTTACCTTTTTTGTGCGGCGCGTCACCATTCTATCGTCGGATTCTGTGGCGTTTAGGGTGGTGGTTGTGTATGGGTAGTGTGTCTGGACATGAGTATGGGTGGTAAGTGATTTTGTGCGACCTGCCACCATTCTGTCGCTGCATGATGATATAGGGTGGTGGGTGTGCATGGTTAGTGGGTATGGTTGGTTACCTTTTTTGTGCGGCGCGTCACCATTCTATCGTCGGATGGCGTTTTAGGGTGGTGGTTGTGTATGGGTAGTGTGTCTGGACATGAGTATGGGTGGTAAGTGATTTTGTGCGACCTGCCACCATTCTGTCGCTGCATGATGATATAGGGTGGTGGGTGTGCATGGTTAGTGGGTAATGGTTGGTTACCTTTTTGTGCGGCGCGTCACCATTCTATCGTCGGATGGCGTTTTAGGGTGGTGGTTGTGTATGGGTAGTGTGTCTGGACATGAGTATGGGTGGTAAGTGATTTTGTGCGACCTGCCACCATTCTGTCGCTGCATGATGATATAGGGTGGTGGGTGTGCATGGTTAGTGGGTATGGTTGGTTACCTTTTTTGTGCGGCGCGTCACATTCAATTCGTCGGATGGCGTTTTAGGGTGGTGGTTGTGTACATGGGTAGTGTGTCTGGACATGAGTATGGGTGGTAAGTGATTTTGTGCGACCTGCCACCATTCTGTCGCTGCATGATGATATAGGGTGGTGGGTGTGCATGGTTAGTGGTATGGTTGGTTACCTTTTTTTTTTTGTGCGGCGCGTCACCATTCTATCGTCGGATGGCGTTTTAGGGTGGTGGTTGTGTATGGGTAGTGTGTCTGGACATGAGTATGGGTGGTAAGTGATTTTGTGCGACCTGCCACCATTCTGTCGCTGCATGATGATATAGGGTGGTGGGTGTGCATGGTTAGTGGGTATGGTTGGTTACCTTTTTTTTGCGGCGCGTCACCATTCTATCGTCGGATGGCGTTTTAGGGTGGTGGTTGTGTATGGGTAGTGTGTCTGGACATGAGTATGGGTGGTAAGTGATTTTGTGCGAGCCTGCCACCATTCTGTCGCTGCATGATGATATAGGGTGGTGGGTGTGCATGGTTAAGTTGGGTATGGTTGGTTACCTTTTTTGTGCGGCCGCGTTCACCATTCAATCGTCGGATGCGTTTTAGGGTGGTGGTTGTGTATGGCATCTCGTAGTTCTGACATGAGTATGGTGGTAAGTGATTTTGTGCGACCTGCCGATATGCGGCCACTGTCACCATTCTATTCATGGCTGTCGCTGACATGAGATGATATAGGTAACGCCTCGATGTGCGTGGTGGGTGCATTGATGTTAGTGGGTATGGTTGGTTACCTTTTTTTGTGCGGCGCGTCACCATTCTATCGTCGGATGGCGTTTTAGGGTGGTGGTTGTGTAATGGGTAGTGTGTCTGGACATGAGTATGGGTGGTAAGTGATTTTGTGCGACCTGCCACCATTTCTGTCGCTGCTGAATGATATAGGGTGGTGGGTGTGCATGGTTAGTGGGTATGGTTGGTTACCTTTTTGTGCGGCGCGTCACCATTCTATCGTCGGGATGGCGTTTTAAGGTAGGGTGGTGGCGTTGTGTATGGGTAGTGTGTCTGGACATGAGTATGGGTGGTAACGTGTGATTTTGTGCGATCCCTGCCACCATTCTGTCGCTGCATGATGATATTAGGGTGGTGGTGTGCATGGTTAGTGGGTATGGTTGGTATACCTTTTTTTTTTGCGGCGCGTCACCATTCAATCGTCGGATGGGCGTTTTGGTAGGGTGGTGGTTGTGTAATGGGTAGTGTGTCTGGACATGAGTATGGGTGGTAAGTGATTTTGTGCGACCTGCCACCATTCTGTCGCTGCATGATGATATAGGGTGGTGGGTGTGCATGGTTAGTGGGTATGGTTGGTTACCTTTTTTGTGCGGCGCGTCACCATTCTATCGTCGGATGGCGTTTTAGGTGGTCGGTTGTGTATGGTATGTGTCTGGACAATGAGTATTGGGTGGTAAGTGATTTGTGCGACCTGCCACCATTCTGTCGCTGCATGATGATATAGGGTGGTGGGTGTGCATGGTTAGTGGGTATGGTTGGTTACCTTTTTTGTGCGGCGCGTCACCATTCTATCGTCGGATGGTCGTTTAGTGTGTTTGGTTGTGTATGGGTAGTGTGTCTGGACATGAGTATGGGTGGTAAGTGATTTTGTGCGACCTGCCACCATTCTGTCGCTGCATGATGATATAGGGTGGTGGGTGTGCATGGTTAGTGGGTATGGTTGGTTACCTTTTTGTTGCGGCGCGTCACCATTTCTATCGTCGGATTGGCGTTTTAAGGGTGGTGGTTGTGTATGGTAGTGTGTCTGGACATGAGTATGTTGGTAAGTGATTTTGTGCGACCTGCCACCATTCTGTCGCTGCATGATGATATAGGGTGGTGGGTGTGCATGGTTAGTGGGTATGGGTTGGACCTTTTTTGTGCGCCAGCGCGTCACCATTCTATCGTCGGATGCGTCAATTTGAAAAGGGTGGTGCGTTGTAGTATGGGTAGTGTGTCTGGAACATGAGTATCGCTCTCGCTCTCTCTCTCGCTCTCGCTACGCTCTCGCTCTCGCTCTCCTCTCGCTCTCTCGCTCTCGCTGCTCGCACTCTCTCGCTCCTCGCTTCTCGACTCTCGCTCTCGCTCGCCTCTCTCTCGTTCTTCCGCTCTCTCGCTCTCTCCTTTCTTGCTCTCTCTCCGTCTTCTCATCGGCACTCGTGTGTCGCTCTCTCGCGCTCGCTCTCGCTCTCAGTCTCTCTCGCTCTCTCGCTCTCGCTCTCTCGCTCGCTCTCCTCGCTCTTCGTTTGCTTGCTCTCTCAGCTCTCGCTCTGCTCGCTCTCTCTGTCGTCCTTCTCTCGGCAACACTCGTCGCTCGTCTCTGCTCATCGCTCTCGTCCGTCTCGCTCTCTTGACTCTCTCCTCTCTCGCGTCTCGCTCTCCGCTCTCGCTTCTCTCTCTGCCGCTCTCTCGCTCTTGCCTCTCGCGCTCTCTCGCTCTCTCGCTCTTCGCGCTCATTCTCGCTCACTCGTTCTAAGTCTCTGCTGGCATGCTCTCGCTCACCTCGCTCTATTCTTTCCTCGGTGCCTTCTCCTCTCGCTCTCGCTCTCGCTCTCTCTCGCCGCTCGCTCTCGCTCATCCTAAACTCTCTCGCTCTTCCTCGCTCGCTCTCTCATCGCTCTCGCTCTCGCTCTCGCTCCTCGCTGTCTCGCTCTCGCTCATCTCCTCTCGCTCGTCGCTCTCAGCCTCTCGCTCCGCTCTCTCGCTCTCTCGCTTCTCTCACTCCTCGCTCCTCTCTCCTCCGCTCCGCTCTCGCTCTCGCTCTCGCTACGCTCTCTCGCTCCTCTCGCCTCTAACTCTCTCGCTCTCGGCGCCTCGCTCTCGCTCTCTCGCCTCTCCGCTCTCGCTATCTCTACGCTCTCTCTCGGATCGTTGCTCTCGTCCTCTCGCTCTCTCGCTCTCGCTCCTCAGCTCTCTCTCTCTCCGCCACCTCTCTCTCTTCTCGCCCTCTCATCCTTTGCCCTCTCTCTCATTGCTCTCTCTCGCTCCTACGTCTCTCCTCTCGCCTGCTTCTCTCTCGCTCTCGGCTCTCGCTCTCTCTCTCGCTCTTCGCTCTCTCGCTCTACGCTCTCGCCTCTCCTCTCGCTCTCCGCTCTCTCCTACTCTCTCGCTTCTCTCTCTCTTGCTCTCTCGCTCTCTTCTCTTCTCGCTCTCGCTCTCGCTCTCTATCTCTCTCTCGCTCTCGCTCTCTCTCGCCTCTCGTCTCTCTCGCGTATCGCTACTCTCCCTCTCTCGCTCTCTCGCTCTCGCTCTCTCGCGTCTCTACTTCTCGCTTCCCTCTTCTCTCTCGCTCTCTCTCCTCTCGGCTTCGCCCTCTCTATTGCATCTCGCTCCCTTCTGCTCGCTCTCCTCTCTCTCTTCTCTCGCTCTCTCGCTTCTCTCGTATTGCTCTCTCGCTCTCTCGCTCTCGCTCTCGCTCTTCGCTCGTCTTCCTCTCGCTCTCGCTTCTCTCTCTCGCTCTCTCGCTCTCGCTCCTCTCGCTCGCTCTCTCGGCTCATCTTGCTTTTCCGTCGCTACTCTCGCTCTCTCGCTTCTTCGCCTCCTCCGCTCTCTGGCTTCTCTCGCTCTCTCTCCCTCTTTGTCGCTCTCATGCTCTCTCTTGCTCGCTCTCTCTCTCTCTTTCTTGCTCTCTCGCATCTCTCGCTCGCTTCTCTCGCCCTCTCTCTCTCGCTCTTCGCTCGCGTCCTCTTCTCCTCTTCCTCTCGCTCTCGCTTCTCGCTCCTCCGCCTCCCTTTCCGGGCCCTTCTCTCGCTCTCACTCTCGCTCTCTCGCTCTCGCTCTTGCGCTCTTCGCTTCTCGCTCCTCGACCCTGACACTCTCCTCCTCTCGTCTTCAGCTTGCTCTCGCGTCTCTGCGCTCTCTCTTCGCTCTCTCCCTCTCTTCGCTCTCCTCACTCACTCTGGCTCATGCTTCTCTCTGCTCTCTCGCGTCTGCGCTCTCGCTCTCGCTCTCCGCTCCTTCTCCAATTCTCGCTCTCTCGCTCTCCTGGCTTTCGCTCTCTCTCTCGCTCTGCTCTGCCTCACCTCTCTCTCGTGACGCTACGGCTCATCTGGCTCCCGACCATTCTGGCTCTCGCTCTCTCGCTCTCTCGCTCTCGTCCTTCCTCGTGCTCTCGTGCTCTCTCGCCTCTCTCGCTCTCTCGCTCCCTCTCGCTCTCCGCTCTTCGCTTCTGGCTTCTCGCTTCTCTGGCTCTCGGATTCTCATTCGCTCTCGCTCTCTCGCTCCTCGGCTCTCGCTCTGTTCGCTTCTCGCTCTCGCCTTCAGTCGCTCTCTCTCCGCTCTCTTGCTCTCTCCCTCTGCTCGTCTCGCGGCTCTTCAGCTTCTCGCTTCTCGCTCTCCTCTCTTGTCTCTCGCATCTCTCGGCATACTCGTCTCTCATCAGCTCTGCTCTCCGTCTTGCATATCTCACTCTTCGCAGCCTGCTCTGCCTGCCCCATGCTCTCTCCCTCTCGCTCTCTCGCTCTCTCCTCATCTCGCTCTCTCGCTCTGTCGCTTCGCGCCTCACATCGATCTCACTCATCGCTCAATCTCTCCTCTCTTGCTTCCTCGCACTCAAATCCTCCTTCTTCTCCCACCTCAAAGTTGATGGGGAATTACTGGTATTATTCGCCTTGCTCCTTTGTATGTGACATCGCTCCACCATCCAACCTTCATAACCATACCTGACGTTAGAGTGTGTTATCCACAGGTTCCAGTGCACTCTCCACCCCCACCCCCCATTTCACCGTTCGATGTATTCAGAAGGTTTAGAGGGGATGTTATCCCCCAGACACCAGATAGCCACCAACACTCAACGATCAGTCCAGTCCTGATCCTCTACCCCCCGATGCCCCCGACCCCACCCCACGCCCACCCACTCGGTCCACATCGCTAATATGTTGCACAGCACATCTTTGTTACAGGAAGGCGGTCAATCGGCCAGTACTGAACGGAGAAGTGCCGTCCCCGGTTAGGGCCATCTACATACTCGAGCATAGTCGCTCTCTGATCGATACTTACAACGCTCAATCCTCCTGCCGCTCACGTCCTCCTTACGCTCGCTCTCTAGCCGTTAATCTCTCAGCTCTTGGTGCGGCGCCGACTGCACACGAGCTCGTGGCCACATCCAGTCCTGCCTCTCTCTCAGGTATCTTACCTGAACAACAAAATCAATGCCCAACCACCAACCCACTCTTGGCTCCCAGACCTGGGCCAGATCTAGCTGGAAATGCATCCGGCTAGAGGTGAGTTCCAGCAAACGGCAGCAGCTTGTTTCGTCTCTCGCCTCTTAACGCTCTCGCATCATCTCATCCTCGCTCTCGCCTCATCTCTCGCTCACGCTCTCTCCTCTTCCTACTCCCTCTCATCGCTCATCCTGGCTCTCCTCTCTGGCTCTCATCTCTCGCTCATCGCTCTCCGCTCTCCGCTCATCTCTCATCCGCTCTCGCTTCTACGCTCATAACATCTCGACAAACTCTCTCGCAACTCCTCTCGCATTCGCGCTTCTCCTCGCCAATACTAACGCTCATCGCTCTTCACTCCTCGCATCTCTCTCGCCTTCACCTCTCGCTCAGTCGCCGCTACGCTCTCGCTCTCGCTCTCTCACGCTCTCTCTCGCTCTCGCTCACGCTGCTCGCTCTCTGCGCTCTCTTCAGCTCTCGCTCTCTCGCCTCTCTCTCTTTTCTCGCTCTCTACTCTCTCTCGCTCGCTCGCTCTCTCTCGCCCTCTCGCTCTCGCTCCGCTCTCGCTCTCTCTTCTCTCTCATCTCGCTTCCGCTCTGTCGCTCTCCTTCTCGCTCCGTCTCGCTCTCCTTCCCTCTCTTGTTCTTCTCTCTATCGCTACACTGCTCCTTTCAATATTGATCGAAAATCACATCGTTTTGCATATGCTCTTTGTATAGTCACATACATCACACCATTCCACCTAATACAGACTGATTTAGCGTGTTTATCCACAGTCAGTGACCCCCCACCCACCCCCCCCACAAGCTTCACCGTCATACTTCCAGCAAGGTTAGAGGGGTTATCCACAGACCATACAAAACACGAGACCTCCATATCCTTACCCCACCCCATCCCCCCGAACCCACCCCCCCAACCACATAGTGCGCTTATTTATACGCCACAGACTTATGTGTGACGGTGCCCTCCTAGACGAGTGGCACATCACATCCTTCCCCCACAAGTCCACATCCCCCCATCACCTACTATCTCTATCACACTGGCTGCCTGTAGGCCGCAATTCTGAACGGCTCCGTGGCTCAGTCCTCATACCCCCCCCCACCCCCCCCCAACCCCCCCTCACAACACCTTCCGATAATTCCCTCCCACCACCCCGCATCTCCCGCCACAAGATCCTGCACTCGTCCCCCTCGCTCCCCCCCCTCCACCCCACCAAGGCAACACAACTACCCAATCAAGCTCTCCAAACCAACAAAAACACACATCCCCCTATTTTCTCAAGATGTGGAGTTAAGTGTAATGAAGCTTGTCAAAAAGACGCCCAACCGTTTTGACTATGGTGCAGACAATTGGTGCAACATAGGAAAAGGCGAGATCCAAGCTAGTAGTATCCAACAAGGCGCACTTAATGTAAGGACCATATATGTTCTAGTTACAGACCGAAGATAGGCCAATAAGGACATTAAATCCTCGCTCTCAGCTTCTCGCTCAATCGCTCAATCGCTCTGCTATCCTCTCAATCGCGTCCTCTCTCTCGCACCTCTCATCTCTCGTCTCGCTCGCTCTCTCATCGCTCTCGCTCTCGCTCTCGCTCTCGCTCTCGCTCTCTCTCGCTCCGCTCCTCGCCTTCTCTCTCTCACGCTCGCTCACTCTCTCGTCCTCTCGCTCTCTCCTCTCGCTCTCTCCTCTCGCTCTCCTCTGCATCTCTCTATCTCGCTCTCCTCCCTACTCATCTCTCGTCTCTCCTCTCCTCTCTCGTCTCTCTCCTTTCTCTCTCTCTCTCTCATCGCTGCTCGCTCTCTCTACGCCCTCTCGCTATTCCTCTCGCCTCCTCTCTCTTCTCTCTCTCGCTCCGCTCTTAGCTCCTCGCTCTCTCGCTTCGCTCTCTCGCTCTCTTCTCCCCTACTCGTCTCCTCATCGCTCTCGCATCTTTCGCACTCCGCTCCTCTCGACCTCTCCTCAGCTCTCTTGCTCATCTCCACTTCATCGCTCTCTCTCTCTCGTCTCGCGCTCTCTCGCTCTCGCCTCTCCGCTCTCCCTCTTCCCTCTTCCTCTTCGCCTCATCGCTTCGCTCCTCTGGCTACTCGCTCTCACCTCTCTCCCTACTCTCCGACTCGCTCTGCGCTCCCTCTCTCATCTCCTCGCTCTCTCGCTCTCTCGCTCCTTCTCCAGCTCTCCTCTACCTCTCGCTCCCGCTCTCATCTCCCTCCTCTCGCTCTCTCTTCTCGCTTCATTCTCGCTCTCTTTCGCCCCTCTCTCTCTCGCTCTCGCACTCTCCTCTCGTCTCCGCTCTTCGCTCTCTCGCTCTCGCTCTCCTCTCTACTCGCTCCGCACCGCTCTCCGTGACCTCGTGTTCCGCTGCTCTCTGATTCGCTCTTCGCTTCTCTCCTCTCGCTTGCCCTCGTTCGCTCTTTCTCTCGCTCCCCTCTCCTCTCTCGCTCTCTCTCCCTCCTCTCGCTCTCCGCTCTCTCTCCTCTCTTCGCTCACACTCTCGCGTCTCGCTCTTCGCTTCCTCTCGCTCTCTCGCTTCTCTCTCGCTCATCTGCTCTCCTCCTCTCGCTCTCCTCTCTCGCTCTCGCTCTCTCGCTCTCCTCTCTCGCTCTCGCTCTCTCGTCTCTCTCTCCTCTCGCTCTCTCGCTCTCTCGTCTCTCTCGCTCTCTCGCTCTCTCGCCTCTCGCTCTCTCGCTCCTCGCCTCACTCTCTCGCTCTCTCGCTCTCATCGCTTCTTCGCTCTCTCGCTCTCACATGATCCCTCGCTAGCTCTCGCTCTCTCGCTCTCGCTCTCGTCTCGCTTCTCTCCTCTTCTCGCTCCGCTCTCGCTCTCTCGCGCTCTCTCTCTCTCGCTCTCTCTTTCCTCTTCGCTCTTCGCATCCTCTTCTCTCTTGCTCTCCTTGCTTCTTCTGCATCTCATTGCTCTCTCGCTCTCTCCTTTCTACGCTCTCTCTTGCTTTCTCATCTCGCTTCCGCTCTCCCCTCGCATCTCCCGCTCTCTCGCTTTCTCTCTCCGCTCCTCCTCTTGCTCCTTAGCTCTCTTGCTCTCTGGTGCTCTCTTGCTCTCTTGCTTTCTTGCTCTCTCGCAATCAGGTCGCTCTCGCTCTCCTCCGCTCTCTCTTGCTCTCTTGTTCCTCACCGCTCTCATTATCCATCCCAGCTCAAAACACAGACCTCAAAGAATGGAATTATGATCCTCTACCCCTTGCTGTATGTTACCCACTTCTCCCACCATCCCAACCTTTCATACCACTAATGGTACTGATGTGTTTTCACACAGGTACAGGTTCCCAGACACTCATTCCCCCCCCCCTCACCCCAATTCCGTCATATTCAGCTAGAGGTGGGCACAGACCATGCACGCGTTGCCCCAGGCCTCATAGATTCCGCTGTCCTACTCCCCATACCCCCCCCCACCCCCACCCACCCCCCCCATCTCCTATATTTGCCCCAGATTGAGGTCACATGAACCCCTGGGACATCAGTCTCCAGACCCTCCCCCCCCCACCCCCCCCCCCCCACCCCCCATGCAACGGCTCCCCTCCAGCCTCCCCCCCCCCCCCCCAACCCCCCCCCCCCCCCCCCCCCCTCCCCCCCTCTCCTCTCGCTCTCTCCTCTGTCGCTCTCGCTCTCGCTCGCGCGCTCTCCGCTCTCGCTCATCCCCCCGCTCTCCCCCCATGCCTCCCCCCCCCCTCAACTCGCTCGCTCCTCTCTGCTCTTGCTCTCTCTACTCTCGCTCTCTGGCTCTCTCGCTCTCATCGCTCTCCTCGCCTCACTCTCTTCGCTTCTCTTCAGCTCTCGCTCTTCGCCTCGCTCTCTCGCCTCTCTCTCGCTCTCTCGCTCTCGCTTCTCAGCTCTCTCGCTCTCTCTCCTCTCTCGCTCTCTGCGCTCCTCGCTCTCTCTCTCGCTCTCCGCTCTCGCTCTCTCGCTTCGCTCATCGTCTTCTTTCTCCTCTTGCTCATCGCTCTCTACTCGCATCTCGCTCCTCCTCTTCTCGCTCTCTCGCTCTCGCTCTCTCGCTCTCGCTCTCGCTCTCTCCTCTCGCTTTCTCGCTCTCTCACTTCGCGCCTCTCGCTTCGCTCTCGCTTCTGCTCACTCCTCTCGCTCTCGCTTCACTCGGCTCTCTTTTTGGCTTTTTTTTTTTCTCTCGCTTCTCGCTCTTCGCTCTCGCTCCGCTCTCCGCTCTCGCTCTCGCTCTCTCGCTCTCGCTCCTCTCCTTCACTCTCGTTTTGCTCTCGCTTCTTACGCTCTCTCGCTCTCTCCTCTCGCTCTCGCTCTCTCTCATCTCTCGCTCTTCTCGCTCTCTCGTTCGCTCTGCTATCGCTCTTCTCGCTCTCGCTCTCGCTCTCTCGCCTTTCGCTCTCGCTCTCGCTCCTCGCTCTCGCCCCTCTATTTCTCTCTCTCTCGCTCCCTCCTCCCTCTCCTCTCGCTCTCCTCTCTCGCTCACTCGCTCGCTCTCGCCTCTATTCTCTATCTCGCCCTCTCGCTCCCCTCGCTCACGCTCGCTCTTCTCTCGCGTCCTCCGCTCTCGCTCTCGCTCTCTCGCGCTCTCTCGCTCTCGCTCTCGCTCTCGCTCTCGCTCTCTCGCCACCCTTCTCGCTCTCTCCCTCTCTCGCCTCTCGCTCTCTAACCTCACGTCTCTCTCTTCCTCTCTCGTCGCTCTCCTCTTCTCGCTCTCTGTGCGTCGCTCTCGCTCCTCTCCTCTACTCGCTCCTCTCGCGCTCTCTCGCTCTCTCGCTCTCGCTCTCTCTCATCTCGCTCTCTCTCTCTCGCCCTTCTCCCTCGCTCGCCTCTCGCTCGCCCCTCTCTCCTCGGCTCTCGCTTCTTCGCTCCGCTCTCTCGCTTCTTCTCGCTCTCGGCTCTCTCCCTCTCCCTCTCTCGCTCTCTCGCTCTTTCTCATCTGCGTCCCTCTCTCTTGCTCTTTCCCGCCTTCTCTCTCATGCCCTCGTGCCTCCGCCTCTCTGCTCTCTCTCTCTGCCATACATACACACTCTTGATTCATCTCGCTCTCATCGCTTCTCTCTTCTCTCTCACTCTCGCCCTCTCTCTTGCCCTCTCTCTCTCAGCTCCCCGCTCGCCTCTCTCCCTCTCGCTCTCTCGCTCTCGCTCTCGCGACTCCTCGCTCTCGCTCCCGCTCTTCGCTCTCTCTTCTCGCTCTCGCTCTCTCGCTCTCGCTCGCTCTCGCTCGCTCTCTCGCTCCGCTCTCTCTCTCGCCCTCTCTCTCTTCGCTCTCTCGCTCTCTCGCTCTCGCTCTCGCTCTCTCGCTCTCTCTCTCGCTGTCGCTCTTCTCTCGCTCTCGCTCGCTCTCTTCCTCCTCTCTCGCTCTCGCTTCTCGCCTCTCACTCTCTCCTTCCTCTCTCTCTCGATCTCTTCTCTCTCTCGCTCTCGCTCTCGCTCCTCCTCGCCCTCTTCGGCTCTTCTCGCTCTCCTCTCTCTCCTCTCGCTCTCCGCTATTCTCGCCTCTCCTCTTTCTTCGCCTCTCTCCTCTCTCGCTCTCTTGCTCTCTCGCTCTCTCCTCTCGCTCCTACTCTTGCTCTCGCTCTCTGCTCTCACTCTCTCGCGCTTGCTCTCCTCCTCCTGTCCTCTCCGCTCTCTCTCTCTCCTCTCGCCGCGCTCCTCTCGCTCTCGCCTCTCTCGCTCCTCTCGCTCTCTCGCCTTGCTCTTCTCGCTCGTCCCGCTCACTCCACTCTCTCGCTCTCTCGCTCTCTCTCCGCTCGCTCGTTCTCGCTCACTCTCTCCCCTCTCCCGCTCCTCTCGCTCTCTCGCCGCTCTCTCTCTCTCGACTCCCTCGCTCGCTCCTCTCTCGCTCGCTCTCTCTCCTCTCGCTCTCTCGCCTCCTCGCTCTCTCTCTCCTCTCCTCTCTCGTCCTCACTCTCTCGCTCTCTGGCTCTCGTCTCTCGCTCTCTCTCTTCTCTCTCTCGCTCTCGCTCCTCTCGCTCCTCGCTCTTCGCTCTCCCGCTCTCTCGCTCTCTTTGCTCTCTCGCTCTCCTCTTCTCTCGCTCTCTCTCTCTCACTCTCTCGCTCTTGCCTCTCTCGCTCTTCGCTCTCGCTCTCGCTCTCGCGCTCTTCTCGCTCTCGCTCTCGCGTCTTCCTCGCTCTCTCGCTCTCGGCTCTCGCTCCCGCTCTCGTCTCTCTCCTCTCTCGCTCGCTCTCTCGCTCGCTCTCTCTCGCACCTCTCTCTCTCTCTTCTCTCCTCTTCTCTCTCTCGCTCTCGCTCTCCTCTCTTCTCGCTCTCTCTCGCCTCCGCTCCTCCGCTCTCTCGCTCTCGCTCTCTCGCTCTCTCGCTCTCGCTTTCTCTCCGCCTCTCTCCTCTCTCTCATCTACTCTCCGTCCTCTCGCCTCTCTCTTGCTCTCTCTCTTCTCTCAGCTCTTCTCTCTCTCGCTCTCTCTCTCTCTCTCTCTCTCGCTCGCATTCGCTACGCTCTCATCTCGCTCTCTCTCGCTCTCTCGCTCTCGCTCTTCCTCTTCGCTCTCTTTTCTCGCTCTCTCTCTCGCTCGTCGCTCGCTCTCTTCGCCCCTCGCTCTCGCTCTCTCGCTGTCCCTCTCTCGCTTCTCTCGACTTTCTCTCTCCGCTCCTCGTCTCTCCTCTCTCGCGTCTCGCTCTCTCCTCTCTCGCTCTCTCGCTCGCCCTCCTCCTCGCTCTCTTCGCTCTTCTCCCTCTCTCGCTCTCTCGCCTCCGCTCTCGCTCGCTCTCTCGCTCTCCCTCTCGCTTCTCCCTCTCTTCTCGCCCTCTTCTGTCTCGACCTTTTCCGCTCGCCCTTTCTCCTCGCTCTCGCTCTCACTCTCTCTCCTCGCGCTCTCGCTCTTCTCATCCTGAACTCCGCACTCTCCTCTCGCTCTTCGCTCTCGTCCTCCTCTTCCCGCTCTTACTCTCGCTCTCTCCTCTCTCATCTCCGTCTCTCGCTCTTCTCGCTCTCTTGCTCTCTCCTCTCGCGCTCTCTCGCTCTGCGCTCTCTCGCTCTCACGCTCTCGCGCTCTGCTCGGATCGCTCGTCTTCGCTCTCGCTCTTCTCGCTCTTCGCTCTCTCGCTTCGCTCGCTCGCTCTCTCATCGCCCTTCGTCTCGCTCTCCTCTCTCGCTCTTCGGCATTCACTCTCGCTCTCTCGCTCTCGCTCTCGCTCTCTCGCTCTTGCCTCTCTCGCTCGGCTCTCTCGCTTCGCCTTCATCGCTACGTTCTCGCTATCGTCTCTCTCGCTCTCTCGCTCTCTCGCTCTCTCGCTCTCTCCGCTCACTCGCTCCACTCAGCTCACCGCTCTCTCGCTCTCTCGCTTTCTCGGCTCCTTCTTGCTCTCTCGCTCTCTCGCTCTCGCTCTCTCGCTCTCTCGCTCTCGCTCTCGCTCTCTCGCTTCTCTCGCTCTGCTCTCGCTCTCTCCTCATCTACTCGCTTCTCTCTCGCTCTCTCCTCTCGCTCTCCCTCTCGCTCTCTCTCGCTCTCGCTCTCGCACTCTCGCTCTCCGCTCGCATCCTCGCCTCGCCTCTCCTCCCGCCTCTCTCGCTCTCTGCTCTTCGCTCTCTTCGTCTCTCGCTCTCTCGCTCTCGCTCAGCTCTTCGCTTCGCTCTCCCGCTCCCGCTCGCTCGTCCTCTCCTCGCTCTCTCCCCTCTCCTTACTCTCTCCTCGCTCTCCTCTCTCTCTGTCTCTCTCTCGCTCCTCTCCGCTCTCCTTCGCTCATCTCAACTCCATCCCCTCCCACTCTTTCAAAGTTGATGCGGGAATTACTGTCCTATCTATGGCCATTGCTCTTTGTATGTAGACTTCTCCCACCATCCAACCTTCGATAACCAGCCTAAAGTTTAGAGTGTTTATATCCAAGTACAGTCATACCCCCCCCCCCCCACCCCCCCCCAATTCACGTCACGTTACCCGCCAGAAGTTATATTCAGCGAGGTTAGAGGGGGTACTCCCACAGACCAAGTACAACCACACCCTCGAGACCCTCCATGAAATCCTCTGCCCCCCATGCCCCCCCGACCCACCCAAACCACCCCACCCCACCCCAATCTCCTCTATATGCCACACAGATTGTAGGGTCACATGAAACCGTCCGTTCTGACATCAGTCCTCCAAAACCCTCCCCCCCCCCCATCCCCCAATCCCTCATTATTTATAACAACAGTTGTGGCCACATGCAACGGTCGTGGCCTCCAGTCCTCCATACCCCCCCCCCACCCCCCCCCCCCCCCCCCTCCCCCCCCCCCCCCCCCCCCCCCCCCCCCCCCACCCCCCCCCCAACACCCCCTCCCCACACAGCCCCCCCCCCCCAACAGAGCACAACACCACCCATCAAGGATCTACTACCACACACAAAAATCAACCAAACCAACCCTATTTCTTGTGTGAGGAAAGATGTTTGAACCTGTTCAGAGCGCCCAACTGTGTTTGAGTTACTTATGGGCAACGTGCTGGCTGCACATGGAAAGGACTGGAATCGGCACAGCCGTGAAGTTCCAGCAAGCCAGCACATTGTTATCAAAATAGTAGAATAATTCTTACAGTCCAGAAGTAGGCAATGGCTTAAGCGACTATGACCCAACAGATGACCAAGGTAAAACAGAAAAATATTAGAATAACTAAATGACCTGATCCCCCAAAACAATCGCTTCTTCACCAACAAGGAGCCCTATTCTTGTTAGTTACAACTTAATTCACTCAATATAAATAAATTCCTCATTGCCAAATTGGATGCTAAATTTAATCTGTGCGATTTACTGATTCATAATATGTAATCAACAAATATATTAGATCTATGCTTTCCATCCTTCCAAAGAATCAGACTTCATGACCAGCTTCATGCTAGGAGTCTTTAATCTCACCAAATCAGGTTCATTTTTAATCTTTCTCAAAAATGTTTTGTTTTCCACCTCAGCATATATAGGACATTCTAACTTGAAATCATTAATCATCTTCTACCATCCTTTCTACGTCAACCAACAATATCACAGCACCTGCACAAATTCTGCCAGAACGCAAAGGTAACTCCTATCGTGTGCGTGCACATGGGAAGCGGAAATCAGCAAGTAAGTTCCAGCAGGCAGAGCTTGTTTAGGCGTGCTTCTGTGAGCCTCATGCTTATAGCATGTGTTGTGGTGTTGTTTATCATTGTGTGTGTTGTAACACGTTTATGTGAATGTGTTTTTTGCATTATGTGTTCATTTGTTGTTTAGATGTGGTGTGCGGGTATGAGTGTGTGATTGTTGTTTATACACGCAGATTAGTGCCTGTACAGGTGACCTGTTTGTATGAGTGTGTGCATTCAAGACCAAATGTGTGGGTTTGAGGCCGTGTTGTTTATATGTTGTGGACCGGTAAGAGAGTGTGTTGTTATGTGTGCGTGCTTTAGTCTGTGTTTAGATGTGTGTGTAAATTGTGTCTTTTGTAACATTTCCATCCGTCTGTGATAGGAGCTATGTGAAGGCAAGCAGTGCTTATGCGAAAGGCTGATCAGGCCAGGTACAGTGATAGGTAGATGGTGATAATGTGGTGGTTCATGATAATGATGATGATGATGATGATGTTGATCACGGTGGTTTTATTTCTAGCTTTATGAGCAGCGTTCAAGGCAGCTCCTGATCCAGCCACCTGTGTTAACACCCAAATCATTTTCAGCAGTTCTGGACAGCTGTTGTTTCAGCGTCCAAGGGCCACACTTGGGCGCATAATCGATCTTCGCTTCAATAGCTAATCTATTGTGCACATTAGAAGCTGCTTCTGGTAGCTGAAAAATAAAAAGTCAGATTTCCAAGACGGGGGAAAGGAGCTGACCTCAGGAGCTGGTTACGTGTAGCTTGAAACAGGAACAGTCCCTACTTATTTTTGCTACGCTGCTCAGCAGCTGTCTAGGTACACATTGGTTGCATTACTCAGCCTCCTAGTGGCTGGCTATATTCAACCAAAGTGATGCAGACTTAGTGCACCTTTCTACGGCAGCTGCTCAGCTGGCTGGCTATCCACACCAGAGGAGCTGCCATAGGAAGTGCACTATCTATCTTGCATCCACTTTGCGTTGAATAGCCAGCCACCGAGCTGGCTAGAAGGTGCACTAGCTTGTGTCCACTTGGTTGAATAGCCAGTCAGAGGAACTACACCAGAAGGTACACTATATTGCGCTCCACTTTGTTGAATAGCCAGCCTGAGGGGACTGCCTCGAAGGTGCATGGGCTTCCATGCCCACTTTGGTTGAATAGCCAGGCTCTTGAGGAGCAGCCTAGAGGTGCACTAGCTTGCATCCATTGAATGTGCCAGCCTGAGGAGCTTTCTAGAATTTGTCACTAGCTTCGTGGTCCACTTAAAGGTGAATAGCCAGCCTGAGTGAGCTGCTTAAGAAGTCTGCCATTAGCTTGCATCGACTTTGTGGATAGTCTAGTCATCCTGAAGGAGCTGCCCAGACCCCAGGTGCACATTTAGCTGCATCACTTTTTATGTGCCAGCCTTGAGGAGTTGGCCTAGAAAATTGCCCTAGCTTTGTCGTCAACTTTGGTTGAATAAGCCATCTTGAGAAGCCACCTGGAAGGTGCCTAGCTTGCATCGACTTTGGGTGATAGCCCCAGCCTGAGGAGCTGCCTAGAAGGGGCACTCGCATTGTGATCCTTAGGCTGCATAGCCAAACAGGGGGAGCTGCCCAGAAGGTGCATTGCTTGCGTCCACTTTGGTTGAATAGCCAGCCTGGGGTTGCTGCTTAGAAGGTGCACTCTAGCTTGTGTCTACTATGGTATAGTAGCCAGCCTGGTAAGCTGACAAGAAAGTGCCTACTATTTTGCATCATCTTTTGTTGAATAGCCAGCTTGGAGTTTACTAGAAATTGCACTAGCTTTTGTTCCCTTATTTGAATAGTAAGCCTGAGGAGCTGCTTCGAGAAGTGCACTAGCATTGCGCGCGTCCACTTGGGTTGAATAGCAAACTAGGCGCTGACTAAAAGGCTGCACTAGCTTGCATCACTTAGGTTTTGATAGCCAGCAGCTTGAGGAGCTGCCTAGAAGGTGCACTAGCTTGCATCCACTTTGGATGTGCCAGCCTAGGATCTGCCTAGAAGGTGCACTATCTTTTATTCACTATGGTTGAATGTCTAGCCTGAGAGTTCCCTGAAGGTGCACTAGCTTGCACCACTTTCGTTGAATGCACAGCCACAAAGCTGACCTAGAATGTGCACTAGCTTGCAACCACTTTGGTTGATTATGGCCAGCCACAGAAGCTGCCTAGAAGGTGAACTAGCTTGCCTCCAACTATGTCTCAATAGCCAATTCAGGGAGCGGCCTAAAGGTGTACTAGCTCGCACCAACTTCGGCTGGATAGTCAGCCCATCCTGAGGAGCTACTACCTACCTAAAGGTGCGCTAGCTTGCATCAATACTTTGGATGTGCCAGCCTGAGGAGGTGCTCAGTAAGATGCACTATATTGTGCCCACTTTGATTGGATAGCCAGCCAGAGGGTGATTTGAAACATAAAACACACACGAAAATGCCTCTTGGCAAACAGATTTTAGCAAAAAATGAAGCATATAAAAACATCTCTTGTTATATGCCTCCAGGCTGCAAAGCTATGCTATGCTTGCATGTGCGCACTCATTGCCATGTCCCACGCGTGGGTCACAATACCCAACAACGCAAACTCTCATGCTATACATTATATGACATATGCTCCAGGCTGCGAAGCTATGCACAATTCTCGGGCATGTGCTGTGGAGATGGCGGCTATCAGCGAGGCGTTTGGCCCTGGGAGCTGCTGTAGCCTCGAGTGAGTCAGCTGTGGTTTCTTTGTAAATCCGCGCAACCATTTTTTACCTGGTCCTTTTTATTCGACATTGGTTGTATTCATGGCATGTTGGTATTGAACTTGAAAGTAGTATCATGTCTGTAAAGTGGCGACTATTTCCAGAGACTTCTTGGCCCTTGGATCTGCTGTGGGCCTAGAGTGAGTTTGAATTTGGGTTTTAAATTCGAATGTTCATTAAAATTGTTTAACTTGAACCGTTTTATGTGCTGAGGTCTGGAATGGATGCTATGAGAGAGGAGGCTATACCTGGGTGCTGCTGTAGTCCTGAGAGAGTTTGAATTGGGGCTTAAATTCAAACTGTTTACAATCGTGGGGTTTGAACTTGAAACCTGGTTAGACATCTGCTGTGGACATGGCAACTATCATGTGAGGCATTGGCCCTGCATTGCTGCTGTACAGGCCTGAGTGAGTTTTGAATTTTGGGTTTATTTAAATTTGTTTGTAATATGGTTTGAACTTGAACATGTAGCATGTGCTGTTAAGGTGGAGATGGAACTATCAGTGAGGTGTTGGCCATTGGAGCTGCTGTAGGTCTCGAGTGATTTTAAATTAAGGTTTACATTCAAAAAATGTGTTTCATTAGCCTTTGAACTGGGTGCTGTTGTAGGCCTTGCTTGAGTTGGTTTTTGATTTGGATTTTAATGCGCGCCAAACGTGATGATTTTTAGTAGGGTTCTTATAATCATATTGATTTTGGTACGATCTGGATGAGCTTGAACTTGTTAGCGTCGTGCGGTGGAGTGGTGGCTTTAAGTAAGGCTTTTGGCCCTGGTCACTGTTTTCGCTTTCGGGCTATGCATAACAGCTCCCGCCAGCTCCATTAGCCAGAGACTGAGTCGTGCCCAAAGGGTTACAGCTGCATTGGAATGCCTGTTATTATGCAGCTTTCAGACACACGAGCTAGTTTCAGGTTTTGGCCCAAGGGTGGGTGAAAGGAGCTGCATGTAAGACTGCTACGTGTACCCTATATATGTACACCCTGCTAGGTGTAACCTAAAGACTAAGTAGATGTAGGCCTCGCATGGAGTAAGTTGGTGGTTTGGACTTTTTATATCTGGAAGATCCCGCGGTGGTTAATTTAATCCAGGATTCAATATGAATGACAGTTGACTAATATGAACGGACGCCTGTATGGTGCTAAGGTTGAGTGACTTCAATTTGAGTCTGAATTTTCACTATGAGTTTGAATTCGTGCTTGAAATTGAGTTTGCATTTGAAATTTGAATTTGAATCCCCCCCTTCGCAGCCCCAAGCAGTTGACTGACGTCTTCAAACAGCTCATCTGCTCGATGCTGGAGCTCAGATGCATACAACCCTTGTCCTGGTGTCATGGGAAGGTACGGAAAAAGTAGATGTATCGGGCTCCCTAGTTATGGCTACAGTGATAATTTAATAACATATAGCAATTATAATTTATCTTGCGATTCGATCACATGTTTTTCAATATTACTATATTGCAAATAGCAATGTTACAAGCAGTTATGTGCATGCAGGCTTACCAATAATATTCATCACTCCTTTGAGGCAGTCACTTGGAAACGGTCGAGTGCCAATTAATATTACTTTGATGCGTGTACAGAACTGGAAGTAAAATTTTCAGTGACAGTAGTACTGTAGTAACTATTGGACACAGTAGTACATAGTATCAATGGTACAAACTAGTAATTTAGTACAATAGTACAGCAGTACATAGGAGCTCTGATGCATGCACCACGTGACCTAGATTCATGAGAGAGACTGTACTGGATATTAGTAAATTGTACAATAGTGCCTATCGTTCAGAACAATAATACTGTAGTACAATGGCACAGCCGGTAAATTAGGGGCTCTGATGCATGAAAGCCTTGACCTAGATTCATGGAAGGTACTTCACAAGTAGATGTACATTAGTTAAATTGTAAAATAGTGCTATCATTTAGCACTAAACACAATTGTGCAGTGGTACAAAAGTGAAGTAGAAAATTGGTAACAGCAGTAGTACAGTAGGAGCTCTGATGCGTGCAACCGCTCGTCCTGAGTCATGGAACTGAAGGTACTGCACAAGTATATTATTGGGGAGCTAGTAATAATTGTACAACAATATTCAAACCAATTATTCCGCGACTGCCAGGTGTGCCTTCATCTTCTGACTACAAGTGGTTCGGAGCTCACTCTCATGCTGAGGGACCGTGCGCCTGGGTTTGCAATGGCAGAGGCGGGCAGGCCGTCCCGCCCACATGGCTCGCTTGGCTTCGGAGCTGTACGCACAGGTGGTGAATGATCCCACACACTATCACCCCCCCTATCTAAATCTAGGTTCACTCTTGATTTCAGTGCCATATACCGGTGATATATGGGGTGAGGAGCCCAGAAATAAGGAGGAGGCTCAAGGTGTGATAGAGGAGCTGGCTAGAAGCTGCCCCACAGATGGTAACACACTCCCTTGGTTGATGTGCCCCCCCCCGCACCCCCTCCCCCCCCCCCCCCCCCCCCTCCCCCCCTCGTCTCTCTCTCTTGTATGCCACTCCAATCTACCGGGTGCGGGGGTGGAGGAGGCAAGTGAAACAAGGATGCATGCTTTTTTTATATCCAATTTGGAGCTAGGTAGAAGCTGTCCACTGATGGTAACACAAAAACCCTCTTTGTGCATTCCAATCTACCGGGTGGTATATGGGGTAATGAGGCTAAAAATAAGGAGGAGAAGGAGGAGGAGAAGGCCCAAGAAACAAGGATGGAGGAGGAGGAAGATGGTGATGGTGTTGAGTACGGTTTGCGTATAAGGCATGCTGGATGTATGAAGCGGTCCTAGGTGTCAAGCAATCTGTCACCCTAACACATATGAAACAAAACATGTAAATTCCAGGATTCCTGTCATACCTGGATCGCCTGCTCTGACCTATGCCACATGGGCCAGGCTGCCATTGATGACTTCTAGCTAAATAGATATGGACGATTTAACCCGACACACTTCTATATCCTGATCATGAAATATGTTTCTGTTTCTTCTAGATGGATGAATGCCAGGGTTTAGTTTTTTTTATATTTCTGCCCTCCAGGCTTAGACACTTCTTAGAATGACTACAGGATTGGGCACAGTCCTGGCAGTTTTGAACTGAACTCTCTATTTCAGCCTTTAGCATGCTAGAATGATGGTGGATGCACCTATAGTTTTTTGACTCTTGCTTGAATGTTTTTTTGCCCACCTGGAATTGTTTATACTTGTGGGTGTCTCCTCCTAGCATTTAGTTCGCTTTAATTTTAATCTGCGTTACAACTCCCAGATTAACCGTTTTTTAAAAATCACAGGGCACTCTTGTCATAAGTGTTATGTTACGACTAAAAAGAGGTCGTACACACCAAAAAACCCTCACCCATATCCAGCTTGCCTCAGACCACGCCTCCCTCTTGGCTGCAATCATATAATCCCCCGATGAGGCCATCCCCGCCCTCCGAATAATGCAACGAACAACAGACAAACAGCTACCGCCACTGGCAAAAGCAGCCTTCATGACCCATCTATCCTACAAACCTAAACAAGCCCACAAAACCTCTATAAAACCATCTGAAAATCATACGTCACCCCAGACCCTACAAGACCCCATCACTAGCCCAAACACAGAAGTCTTATTATATATAAAGTAGCATGGCCGTGATATGGTTTAGCCCTTTGAGGGCCCAGGCAGGTTAAGGCTTTTGTTTCAGTGTTTCGATCTCGATTTCTTGCTGACCTGTCGCCCAGGTGGAGCGAGTCTGGGATCTCGATTTTTTCGGGCGCCACAGGAACGATTGCCTCTCTGCGGTCCACCCATCGACCACCGACCCGTCAAGGGTTACACGGCTTGGTGCACGATTTTTCCTGCGACCTGTTCACGCCTCTCTCTGCCTGCTTTGCATTGCTCTATTTAGAGATAGCCGTTTTGTGGTTTCGACTCCTTCTCACTGCTCCTCTGTGAAGTTCTCTTGCAGAGCCGTTCTGATACCCGAATTCCTTCGCACTTCTGCAATTTTCCGGTGCTCGCTGCCTGAGTCCCCTAGATAACGGATTTACTCCCTTAGTCGTCTGCCCAAAACTCCTTTCCCACAAATTTAGCTGCCACTGTCAATAACTTCGCATGCAGCTCCCCCCCCCCCCCCCCCCCAGGTAAAAGCAGCATTCCCTTGGCTTTCTCCTGCGCATCGCACGCACGCTTGCCCGCTCGCTGGCTGCCTTTCGCTGACGTGGCCAGGGGCAGTGGTTTCGGAATAACCCGTTTCGGAGTTACCCGTTTTCGGATCTCGATTTTTCGAGACCTGTCCGCTGACGTGGCCACGGGGTGGCCTCCCGTCGGGACGAGACGGCGGGCTCAGATGCTAGTGTCCTCTAACAGCTTGTTTATATTAAGGTTGGGTAAGGATTGTGTTCGGAGGGTTTAGACTCGACCTCTAGCCGGGCCTTTAACTTTCGGGAAGATGGTTGGAAACTTTCCACCAGTTAGCAGTCTTTTGTACCTGACCAGTCATCAAAATAGGATCGACGTGGCAACATGCGCTCTGCAGCACTTCCTCGCATTACATCACGCTGATTTCAGCGTTTTATTTCACTTCTGGCCGCTGCTGTTGCCATAGGAAAGATCAGTCGAAAATTGCGTGGCCAGGGACGGTGCCCTGCCTGCTGCGAATCCATTTTGGTGAAACTGTGCGAATCAATGATGAGTGTCCGAGAAAGAAAGAAGGATGCGGGACTCCAGAAAGCAGCGTGATTTTTAAGAGGACGCGCTCCAACTTCGTGACGTCACCATATCTCATTCATCAAACGAACTTAACCGCCCCTTAACTTTCTTTATTGGCGGGGGGGTGCGCCATTGCACATAACCGGGACGGGAGTCTTTAAAACCGGACCTTAACTTTTTGTGTTTCCGACCAAAAAACCGGTTAGCGCCGAAAATAACGAATTTAACCGCCGCTTAACCGGACCCTTAAACCACCGACCCGGAAACAAGCTGTAATGACGTCCTGGAACAATCTTAGGAGAGCACGCACATGGGACACATGAATGGGGTTTAGCCCCCCCCCCCTGGTACAGGTATAAAGTAGGGACTGATGCAACCTCTTTTCCCAGGGTGTCCGCGAGCAACCTCTCCGAGCAACCTCGAGCAACGCTCTTCCGTCGAGCAACTCTTCGAGCAACTTCTCCCAATCGGAAGGCACGCCATTTTCTCTAATTTCTCTCTCTCTTTCCTTCCTTTTTTCCCTTTAGTGTGTGTACTTTCCATCTCACGGTACGCGGCCAGTTTAACAAATAAATATCGCGTTCGATTCCTTGGTGCGGCACCGTCGAGTGTAAGGTATCAAGCCACGCCGATGTGCGTTCTGTCTCTTTCTTTCTTTTCTTTCTCTCTACCATGAGCAAGGCTCTGAAAAAGGTTCGCTTCACCCGTGCGAGGGGACATTGGTCGCGGCTTACAGCTCGAGGGGTTCGATGCTCCTGTAGCGGGAATGAGGCCCAGAATAAGAGGAGCGTCTCACTGCAATTCACACACCTTCAGAGTGAGTGTGAATGTGTGTGTGTGCGTGCATTGCATGAGACCTTCAGGGGGTGATAGTGTGTGTGTGTGTTGCATGCATGACATGAGACCTTCAGCGGGTGAGTGTGTGTGCATTGTATGAAACCTTCAGGGTCAGTGTGTGAGTGACCTGTGTTCATAGGCAATCAGACCGACCTCAGGTGTGTGTTGTGTGTGTGCATGGCATGAAACCTATCAGTTGTGTGTGTGTCGCGTGTGTGTGTTGTATGTGTGTGTGTTTGTCATTGTGGGTACGGTGTGAGTGTATGTGTCGTGCGCTATGGTTGCGTGTGCAATCGAAGCAGTTTAGAATCAGAAGTAGCGTCACCACCAGGGACAGGTCTAAGCATCTCGCAGCACCAGCAGTACAGTAGCAGCAGTACAGCAAACCAAGAACCAAGAGCAGAATGCCTTCCCTGTGGCGCATGTATATTTTTCCCCAAGAGATTTGCTAACCGACCAGAGAGCAGAGTGTGGCCGCCATACATTGCCAAGCATGATATCCAAGAACAACAAGGAAAAAGTAGAAGGAAAGCTGAGATATGGAGTTTAAGCCTTTCCGCATAAGCATTGGGCAGTGCCCATACGAATAATTGGAAAGCATGGGGCACGCAAAACCACAGCACACACAGATGGCTCGCCTCGCCAGCTTACTGCACCGCTTAAATATCAGTTTCAGAACATTGGATTAGATATTTTGTTTTTTTCTGACTCCCTTGATTGTGCATGGTGAGCCCACTCTGTATCTGTTACTCTTGACTGTGACTTTGCAGCTGCTGATCAATTGTGCATGGCTGCCTTAGATTGTGAATATGTGCAGCCCGCAGTGTTTGACAGTCAGCCCAGTCGCTGTGGCCTAACTGCATAATGCTTTCTGACTGCACGCCAGTGATTATCTAGGGCACGCTTAGTGTATGTACAGAAGAATAGATAAGATATTTAGTTTTTGCTTTTGCACAATATCCATAATGCAGGGACACGTGTCCTCCACTTGATACAATTGGGGGCATGGGGCAATGCATGTGTTGGTTACAGAACGGACTGGCTACTAGCTGCGTGGTAAGAAATAACAAAACAAGTTGCGTTGGAATGAATAAAAATCAGTTTGTTCTGTTACAATAGGCCCAGAATTACGTCCGCATAGTGAAATCCTATTTTGTAGTTTTCTGCAATGAAGCCGGCAGCAAATATTATATGAAGGCCCCGCATCAGCAAGCTCTCGGAAGCTCCTAATTTCGATCGTTTCTAGCCCATATACACTCGTTTTCAGCTTGTTTCGAAAGAGGAGAGGAATATGTTTCTGTATTTCCAACAGGCCCTGGGATTAGCTCATTCATTTTTATACCTCTCTAGTTCTTGTATTTCTAAGGAATGGGCAGCACTTCTTTTTTGCCTTATGCCACACCGCATACAGCAGCTTCTAGGCAGCTGTACCTAGTTGGCTATTTAGACATCTTTTAGTGTTGTCGGTGTGATTCTGTTTCTCTATTTCCAAACTATACACCTGACCCTCTATCTAAAGGCCAGTTGGAACTCGGGGTGGTATTTGTTTGGGGGCGATCAGCACTGGCTTTTATTCATTTTGTGTGTTACCTTGTGGTTCTGAGTTGTTGAGGTTGCGAGTTGCGAGTTGTTGAGTTACGAGTTGCGAGTTGTTGAGATCATGTGGTTGCTTGAGTTGTTGAGTTGCAAGTTATATGAGTTGGGAGTTGCAAATTGTGAGTGAGTTGAGTTGAGTGCGAGTCATATTGAGTTGCGAATTGTTGAGTCTTCGAGTTGTGAGTTGCGAGTTGGAGTTGAGACGAGTTGTTTCAGAGTTTATGTGCCATCGTCAGGTAGGTGTGAGCATAGGAGGCCTGGGTCAATGTCTACCCCTTAGGTCCAAGTGGCACCGTATTCCTGGTGTAACTGGTGCAAACCGTCGAGTCCTCTGACTACATTGAGGCGCGTAAATAGCCCACCCAGGAATATGCTTCACTCATTTTTATTAATATTAATGCATGCAATTGTTTTGTTTATGCAGGCCGCATGCCCCAGCAGCTCTATGCAGCCCCCTTACGTGCTGTTTAGCCATCCTTCCAGTGACAGAGAGCATGCAGAAGTTTTTCATCACCAACACTCATTCGTCTTGGGTTGCAATCCTGGTGCATGTTTTTTTGTTAGGGATGAATCCAGGAAGAGAAGACTAATAGATGAGGTTTATATATAACCCTAATTAACTCTGCTTAGACGCTCGCTTTAATCAAACAGGCAAAGCATCATGCGGCAATAAAAAGACATAGAATAAAACCAAATACCGCCTTGTTACGAGGCGTGTGGTTGAGGGGCCCAGCCACGTTTGCTTTTCACTGCGGGGCCAACCCACCACACAGCAAAAAAAGGGGGGGGGGGGGGGGGCCGCCCAGGCTGTTCATCCCCAGCCGGGGCCGGAAGATTTGGGGCCTGTTCCATGTGGTCTTCCTGCACGCGACAATGGGCCTGGCAAGGAGACTATTGACATGGGTGTGGGAGTTTGGTCGCCAGAGGCTTAGAGGGCGGCGCTATCTTCAGGAGACCATCTACAGGCCGATTCGGGTGAGGATTGGGAGAAGGCATTGATAGGGTCAAGGTAAACCCTGTTGGTACCCAAATGTAACAAATGAGTAATAACTTTATAGCCCTGATCTTTTCAGAGCCTGTGCTTAGGTCCTCTGTGTTGATCCCTCTGTTTTCCGCATATTTATCCAAATGGTTGTTGTCAGAGCAACAGCGGACTTCAACTATGTGGAATGGGGGGACATGATGTGGGATTGGAGCATGTTGTTTGATCCGGGGTCAAGTTGAGGTCTGGTCTGAGTTTGTCCCACGTGGTTGGGCCATGTTTGGGGGTTTCAGCCACAAGGGGCCTGGTTCCCAGTACCTCACTCGGGAGAGTCCTCCATTTTGCCACCGGTCCATACTACGTTAGTTTCCCTCCCCCTGTTCACGTCTTTGGCCACTGCTTTTTGTATTAATTGCTAAACTGCTAGGTTGTGCCGATTAATAACATCCCAGTGACATGGAGTTGAGTGCTTGCAGCCCGCCAGCAATGTGACTTCCCATCTTGGCATGTGTGAACAAATGGTGTAAGGTTCTGATGAGGGTGGAGTGGGGGTTGCTACATATGGCATTCCATTGGTAATGGGGTCGGAGGGGGGGGGGAGAGGACGGTTGGTGAGGGGGGGGACGAGGGGGGACCAGGGCGAAGGGCGGGAGAGAAATGGGCGGAGAGTTGGGGCGGGGGAGGGTTGGCGGATCTGAAGGGGCGGGGGGGACGGGAGGGAGAGGTGGGATGGGCGGGGACCGGTGGGGGTAGTGTGTGGGGGACGGGGGGGAAGGGGGAGCCAGCTTCTTAGTTCCATAGGCGGCCCCCCCTAAGCCTTATGGATTTGAATCTTCTGCCTACAAGGACGGATGCCTGCTGCCAGAAGTAGTGGCTAGCATGTGGACGGTGGCTCAGGGGATGCTATGGTCCACAGTGAGGGGTATCTGCCATGCCATGTTGGTCCATCCTCCCTGTGTGGATTTTGGTGGGGGGGGTAGCCTTGACCCCCCTGGTGAGGTTGGGTGTTGTATCCTAGGGGGCAGGTTGCCCGTCAGCTCGCACCAGATGCCAGACAGATGGCCAGATATGGTAACATGTGAGCCACGCGCCTCCTATATGTTTGAGGGAGACAGAGGTATTTTTAGGAAGTGGGCGGGCTTTCTTGGCCAGCTTACCCTGCCTCCCGATTGCCATGGATACCTGCATGGGACCTGGGTCACCTTGGCAGAGTGGTGGGGGTGGCCTAAGGACTCTGGCCAGGAGGTGTTTTCCAAATGGCCTCAGGATTTTGCTTGTGGATTACGTTCCTGGACAGATTGGGGTTATGGATAAGTCTCTGAATGAATAGAGATACAAAGACTATAGTGAAATGGTGGACAGGGGTGTTCGGGTGTTTCGGCTAGCGGCCTGGTGGGATAGGGCATAGGTTCTGCTATATTGTGTTGCCTTCTGGTGATCGTAATACCCCCCTGGGTTGATTTTGTAAAGCTTTGGCCCGACAATGGAGAGTATATCGCAGCCCCAAGGAGGGCCGAGGCCCTCGGGCTGGGACTGGCTGCCATCGGGTATAGCTGCTGGCCTACATGGGGGGTGCTTTGGTAGTTGCATGGGTAAGTGTTGGGGAGTGAGGGGGGGGGGGAACACTCCAGTGGCATGTAGGCTGAAGTCGGAGAGCTTGGGTGGTGGGGGCAAGGAGAGGTGGGCAGGGCGACTGGCGAGGGTTGGGATAGTTGGAGTGCTTTTTAGTGGAGGGATGCAGCGATGCATAGCCTTCATTCCATGCCTTGGTAAAGGGTGCCAAGCCTCGGCAGAATGGACGTTGGCGGATAATGGGGAGGCCCCGGCTGGGGATGGTATCGTAGACCTGGACCAGGGGTGTGGTGGTGTTTCATAGGCTGATGTGTGCTTTGGGTGGGACCGAAAGAGAGGGTGCGGTTGGGGAATGAAGGAAAAGTAACTTGGGCTGCTCTTTGCACTGGTGAGTCCCATAGATGAACTGCTTTCTGGGCTTCCTTAAGCATACTGCAGGGAGTGTATCACTGAATGTCCTGTCCATAGGGTGAGGAGTATCGGGCCTGGATGCCCCTCGAACGAGGTGGCCATGGAGGGTGGGGAGGAGTAGTGGGGAGAGAATGGGTGTGGATATGAGTGTCCCTGTTGACACTGTCTGTTTGGGACCACAACGTGAGGGCTTAAGGAGTGGGGGAGGAGCAGTGGGGTTGGTGTCGCTTGATGACAAGTGGAAAATGCTGGCTTGGTCTTCAGAGCAAAAGGATCCCTTGGGAGTGGTGAGCGCACAGGCTAGGTATAGTATGGTTGCTTGGGCGGTGTTGTAATTGTGTTGAGTCTGTTTGTCGAGGAGGTGGGGAAGTGACCAATGCAATTGCCCGAGGGGGAGTACAGGTATGTGGTGGGGGTGGATGGGTGGGCTCCATGGGTTTGGGCATGGCAGGGGGAAAAGGGCTGTTTGGATTGTAGTGTCTCAGGGGCTGGATGTCCAAGTCAGGTTGACTGTCCAGACCTGATTGATCTAAGTGATGGAGTTGCTGGAGTGCGGGTACCCTGGGCACATGGGCGCAACTACACGCTTTGCCTCTTGCGTAACATCTGACAGATCGTAACGCAACAACGTTCGTGAGAGTTGCCTTTGTTAGTCAAAGTGATTCGATGCGTAATTAATCAACATAATTATGATAATCATGCTATGGAATTTGAGTTGGCTGATGTTATTTGCCGAAGATGGCAGAGCCTAAAGGCTGGAGCAATTATTACCGGAAAGTTCCGAATTCACGTACTGCAACAACATTTGTATGTGTGCCTTCACTTTAAATTCCCTCTTGACGTCCGTACCCGGACATATTGGGATCCAGTAGGGGCCAGGACATGTAATCATGATTGTTTTTGGGGGTCAGTTCATGAGTGCGTACTCGCTAAAAGCCACCGCTGCAGTGGTTGGGAAATGGGGTTAGTTGTTTCCCCCTAGTAAATTAATTTTACCACTGCTGAAGACAGCGCCAAAGTTGCGTCCCAAATTGCTTGGCTGGAGCTACTTGTCCAAGGGTCAATTTCAATTCATCGCGTTGGGAATGTCCATTGGGCCAATTTGGTAACCCCCTTAGACTGTAACAAGCATAAATTGCCGTTCATATTTAAGTCAAATAAAGCTATTTTTAGGGTTGACGATTGAACACTCGTTTGGTATAGGAACCCGGTAATAGGAAAACTCCCAAGGACTTCTTGTGCAATAATAATATGAACTCAGAAGTCCATCATCAATCATGGGGGGAGACCGCCTTGGCAAGTGCTCTTAGGTCGTGGTAGAACTTGAATGTGGAACTGGTTACATGGCTCCAGCCAGCAATTTGGCTGCTATCGCGGGGTTTGACAGTTAACATGGTAGGACTGGTATGCTATTGAAAATGGTCTCATCGTTTACCTTGCATTTTGTTGGGGATTCATAAAAGCTGCTCATATTTAGCCCCCTTCTGAGATAGAATAACGAATCATTGTTTTTTTCGGAGAATTTGGCGAACTCTAAAGCCTATTTGGCCACGCGGTCTGGGCACTGGACTCATACAACAACACTCAGACTGTCTCTTTCTCTTCCCCGAACTCTCTCCCCCCCCCACGTATACGAGGTGTTACACAACTAGTGTGAGATATAGCCGATAAATAAGAAAAACAGAAATACAACGCCTTAATTACAAGGCGTGGAGGTTGAAGGGCCAGCCCGTTCGCTTGCACTGGGGGAAATCACCAAAGTACAGTAAATAGCTAACTTCAAGAACCTTCTTCAGACAGTCTAAACAAAAAAAAAATCAAACAAACTAGCCAGTTAGAAACTAGAACCTTGATTGAAAATGAAACTACATGAGCCATCTATGGAAGCGGAACTAGGAAACCCGGTTTGTGTACCAAGCAGACAAATCACTTTTACAGCTGAATCGGCTTTTAACAATCGGCGATGGGACTCAACGGAGTCAGACCTCGAGAGATATATCCCTGGATTATGACTCTGGCTGAGTTTCTGACATCAAACATCATGCAACATATAGGGGC
>JAJSRW010001203.1:0-35918 GCA_022414725.1 Microglena sp. YARC | reverse complement strand
TTGATTTTTTGTGCAAAACAACGGAGTCAGTTCATTTTGGGGAGGCATACTCGTAAATATATTATACTATTCAGTTACTATTCGAAAATAAAAATAATTATTGTAAACATATGTTGACTACTCGTAAATATATATACGCTTCCAGTGCATATTATGTAATATATAAATAACCTGCTTTTAACTATACATTTTATTATTCGTACATATAAATCATATAGGCAATATGATATCATATGATATCATGTCATCATTATTTGATATCCATACGATGCCGGCGGTCTGACTAGGTAATTTGGCCTACAGCATCATAATCAATTGACATTAAATCATAATGATAATTGTATGATATCATATGATGTTCATACTCCTACTATTGTCAGCATCATTGATTTGTCCCGTCCCCTACATACCAAAACTGTTGTTAAAATCTATGCAGCCATCAACCTTGGTCATTTATCTTCATAAAACCACCTGGAAGTGGGCGAGCCTCTTCCAGCCTATCTGGCTAGTAGACTGCAATACATATCTCACACCTCTGATGTGGGCATGCTCTTAAACCTAAACTCCCTAAACCCTCCCAGGTGCCAACCTGCGCCACCCCTTCATTTTGCCGTACATGGAGCACTGGATCCCCCCCCCCTCCCCCCCCACACACACACACCCACACCCGCCCCCGCCCAACCCACCCACCACCCTACTACCCTCCATCGTTGATTGATACCCTCTTCCAGTGGGCCAACCTGTGCCACCCCTTCATTGGTGCCGTATATGAGCACGATCCACCCACCCCTATACACGTTACCCCCCCCACCCACCCCACCCCCACCCCACACCCTCCCCCCATTACCCACCACCATAGCCTCAAACCTTTTGACCCTCCCCAGTGGCCAACCTGCGCCACCCCTTCATTTCCGTTATGGACACTTGGATCCACCACGGCCACCACGGTACGTTCTTTATGAGCTTTAAAGCAATGTTATTTATATTGTACAGGGCATACTATATAGCTTTATATATTATGCCTTTTCAGTGAGGCATCCCCATTTAAGCTTTAAGTTGCCTTCGCAGTGATAGGGTGAGAAGCAAACGTATATTTTTGATTTTTATTTTGCCGTATTAAACGTATGATACATATTGCATCAGGGTACTACAAAAGCGCGCGCTAGACAGCGCGATTTTTGCGCACCGCTTTTTGAGCCCTTGCGCGTTTCGCGCAGTTTTTCCACCCCTGGGCGCAGCGCGCAGGTTTTTGCGCTTTGTTGCACTGCATAAGCGCTAACCAATTTGACGTTTTGTTGCCTTAAGCCGCTGCCAATTTAATCGACAAATGTATACCCTGGTATGCATATGAAAGAATGAAAACGATGAGGAAAAATTATACACTTCTCGAGAAAATATTTTACATGAGTTAAAGATATCGCCGTTTAGCTAATTTTCATTGGCATCACATATTCAACTCTTCAAAAAAAATTTATCGGAAAGGTTTAGATTGTCAATTTCAGGACATTAAAATCACTCGACCAGAAGCGCGGTTGACCAAGAATCGTGTGCCAATCTAAGGGAGCCATTGACCTCCAATAATATTGACATACTGTCTAATTTAACCCATTGTCACGTTGTACTAGGTCAGTCATCTTTCTCTGCAGCTCCTGAGTCAGGCTACAGGTGGACAGATCGAAGATATGGTGTGTGATCGTATGTCGCAGCTAGCCAGCAGCCTACCGCCCTAGGCAGCTTCAGGTTCAGTCCCTCAATGCCCCATGGCAATCTCCAAGGCCACCTCCTCATCAACGTAGACGTTTGTTGGCCAAGGTCAGCGTTGGCAGCTATGTAGATCATCTTTCCCCCCTTTCAAAGGAGAGGGTGGCCCTCAGCTTGTGTACACACCCGCCCAAACTTCGGGAGAATAGCAGCAAGATTGCCAATCAAACGCGGACCCATTTAACGCCAGTTGGTATATTATATAACTGTATATGTGTATAATAATATATAACTATATAAACTATATTGCCAATAGTGTCCATGTTCACATTGCACTAGGCTTGCACCATCAATCCTCCGAGCCCTCATGGGAGTTCAATGGAATGGAAGGCTAGGTGGCACTCTGATATCTGTGCCTGATATCTGGCTATCTATATCAAACTTTGGGCCAAATTAAAAAACAATGGTACACTTGAAAGGTTAATTTTATTGTATATTGTGATAGAGGAGGTCAGTAGCTTTCCAATGAGCTATCTAAATCAAATATTGAATGAAAACAAGAAAGTTAAATGCTGGAAGCCGTGCCTGTACTTTTAAACGTATCACAACTCATATGTGTGTACATACGTATGGACTATACCTTTCGAGAAAAAAATCATAGCGTATGAATAACGTATATTTATATGAATGTATGATCATACGTTCATATGTCAGCCCAACCGTAGCAGTGAGGCATACTATATAAAGCTATAAAGTATGCATGTATAGCTTTATATAGTATGCCTCATTGCAAAGGCATACCATATAAAGATATATATTATGCATTTTTATGTAAGGCATACTATAGACTATACAAGGCGTGAAGTTGAGGGGGCCAGCCGTTTACATGCACTGGGGCCAACCACCAATAGATATGTGTGTGTGTGCGTGGAGGGGGCTGTTAGCCCCCTAGGAGGGGGGTTTTGGGCCTGGTCCATACGCTTTATGTCTGGAGAGCTTGTACTTCACAACTGTTGCTACACAAATGGACCTGTCTGGAGAGCTTGTACTTCACAACTGTTGCTACACAAATGGACCTGTCTGGAGAGCTTGTACTCCACAACTGTTGCTACACAAATGGACCTGTCTGGAGAGCTTGTACTTCACAACTGTTGCTACACAAATGGACCTTCAGAAAGCTGAAAAAACTTTAACCTCTCCCCCCACCACCCCATTTGTCGACCCTCCACCTTTGTGGACCCCACTACCCCCCCCCCACCACCACCACCACCATCCACAACCCCCTATCCACTACCCCCCCACTACCCCCCACCATCCACTCCCCCCCCCCCCCCCCCCCCCCCCCCCCCCCCCCCCCCCCCCCCCCCATCCATTTACCCCCACTACCACCCCCAACATCCACTCCCCATCTACTCCCCCCCTCATCAACTAACCCCCACTACCACCCCAACCATCCACTACCCCCCCCCCCCCCCCCATGAACCTTACCCAGGTGAACATCGTCTATGATATTGCGAGAAGGGTGACTTGGCTTCAATCATGGAGCAGGAAAAGGTGAGGGAAAGCACACACTGCAAATATAGGGGGTCTTCAGCACCTTTTTCTGCACCCTTTGCAGCTCCCCTCCCGCCTAAAATGCACCCTTTTAATAAACCAATATAGGCCCAATAAAAGGGTGTCCAAAGCCCCCTAAATGAGCAGTGGCCACCATGGCATGTGCATCTCTTCAGCACCCTTTTCTGCAACCTTGCGGCACCCCTCTCACCTAAAATGCACCCTTTCAATAAACCATTTAAAGCCCATTAAAAGCCCAATAAAGGCCCAATAAAGGCCCAATACAAGCCCAATAAAGGCCCAATACAAGCCCATTAAAAGCCCAATAAAGGTCCAATAAAAGCCCAATAAAGGCCCAATAAAAGCCCAATTAAAGGGCCCGATAAAGGCCCAATTAAAGGCCCAATAAAAAGCCCAATAAAGGCCCAATAAAGGCCCAATAAAGCCCAAAATAAAGGCCCAATAAAAGCCAATAAAGGCCCAGCCCATAAAGGCCCAATAAAGCCCAATAAAGCCAATAAAAGCCCAATAAAGGCCCAATAAAAGCCCAATAAAAGGCCCAATAAAGGCCCAATAAAGGCCCAATAAAGCCCAATAAAGGCCCAATAAAGGCCCAATAAAGCCCAATAAAAGCCCAATAAAGGGCCCAATAAAGGCCCAATAAAGCCCAATAAAGCCCAATAAAAGCCCAATAAAGCCCATTAAAAGGCCCAATAAAGGCCCAGCCCAATACAAGCCCAATTAAAGGCCCAATAAAAGCCCAATAAAGCCCAATAAAGCCCAATAAAGCCCAATAAGTCCAATAAAGGCCCAATACAAGCCCAATACAAGCCCAATAAAAGCCCAATAAAAGCCCAATAAAGGCCCATTAAAGTCCAATAAAGGCCCAATACAAGCCCAATAAAAGCCCAATAAAGGCCCAATAAAGGCCCAATACAAGCCCATTAAAAGCCCAATAAAGGCCCAATACAAGCCCATTAAAAGCCCAATAAAGGTCCAATAAAAGCCCAATAAAGGCCCAATAAAAGCCCAATAAAGGCCCAATAATGGGCCATTAACGCCCAATAAAGGCCCAATACAAGCCCATTAAAAGCCCGATAAAGGCCCAATAAAGGCCCAATACAAGCTCATTAAAAGCCCAATAAGGGTCCAATAAAAGCCCAATAACCAATAAAGGCCCAATAAAAGCCCAATAAAGGCCCATTAAAGCCCAATACAAGCCCATTAAAAGCCCAATAAAAGCCCAATAAAGGCCCAATAAAGGCCCAATACAAGCCCAATAAAAGCCCAATAAAGGCCCAATAAAAGCCCAATAAAGGCCCAATAAAGGCCCAATACAAGCCCATTAAAAGCCCAATAAAGGCCCAATTCAAGCCCAATAAAGGCCCAATAAAAGCCCAATAAAGGCCCAATAAAGGCCCAATAAAAACCCAACAAAAGCCCAATAAAAGCCCAATACAAGCCCATTAAAAGCCCGATAAAGGCCCAATACAAAGCCCATTAAAAGCCCGATAAAGCCCAATAAAAAGCCCAATAAAGCCCAATAAAGGCCATTAAAAGCCCAATAAAGGCCCAATGAAGGATGCCCCCCCCCCCCCCTGAAATTAGCTGTGACCACCATAGAATTTGTGTCTTCCGCACCCCTTCTGCAACCTTGCGACACCCCTCTCACCTAAAATGAACCCTTTCAATAAACCAATATAAACCCATTAAAAGCCCAATAAACCAATAAAAGCCCAAGAAAGGCCCAATGAACCAATGACACCTAATTGAAGGGTGCCCCCCCCCTCCCCCCCCCTTCCTCCCCCTAAATGAGCAGTGAACCCTAATGGTATGTGTATCTTCAGCACCCTTTTCTGCAAACATTTGCTGCACCCCTCTCACCTAAAATGAAACCCTTCCAATAAACCAATGAAAAGCCCAATAAAAGGTGCCCCCCCTACCCCCCCCCCCCCCCCCCTTAATTAGCTGTGGACCCTAATGGCTTGTGTATCTCAGCGCCCTTTTCTGCAAACTTGCGGTACCCCTCCCACCTAATGTGCACCCTTCCAATAAACCAATACAAGCCCAATAAAGGCTCAATAAACCAATACAAGCCCAATAAAGGCTCAATAAACCAATACAAGCCCACTAAAGGCTCAATAAACCAATACATGCCAATAAAGGCTCAATAAACCAATACAAGCCCAATAAAGGCTCAAAAAACCAATACAAGCCCAATAAAGGCTCAATAAACCAATACAAGCCCACTAAAGGCTCAATAAACCAATACAAGCCCACTAAAGGCTCAATAAACCAATACAAGCCCACTAAAGGCTCAATAAACCAATACAAGCCCAATAAAGGCTCAATAAACCAATACAAGCCCACTAAAGGCTCAATAAACCAATACAAGCCCACTAAAGGCTCAATAAACCAATACAAGCCAATAAAGGCTCAATAAACCAATACAAGCCCACTAAAGGCTCAATAAACCAATACAAGCCCACTAAAGGCTCAATAAACCAATACAAGCCCACTAAAGGCTCAATAAACCAATACAAGCCCACTAAAGGCTCAAAAAACCAATACAAGCCCATTAAAGGCTCAAAAAACCAATACAAGCCCAATAAAGGCTTAAAAAACCAATACAAGCCCACTAAAGGCTCAATAAACCAATACAAGCCCAAAAAAGGCTCAATAAACCAATACAAGCCCAATAAAGGCTCAATAAACCAATACAAGCCCAATAAAGGCTCAATAAACCAAAACAAGCCCAATAAAGGCTCAATAAACCTATACAAGCCCACTAAAGGAACTATCTTTGTAACTTCCTCACCTGACGGAATCTGACGAAGTTAAGCATACTCACGAAACTTGTTCGACGAGAGCATTCCGAATCCGCGCTTGTTTTCGAGAATGAGTAAATGTGTCGTGGTAGTGCTCGAGTAGTGACCTCCACAGGTTCTAAGTACACCAAGTGTGAAAGTTGGGTCAAACCAGAAACTCAATATGTTCTCCCCAAACTTCTTGGGTATAAGGAGGGTACTTAGGCATGCAACTTAGGCTTAACACAACCTTCAAATTCTCAAACACCAACACTAGCTAGCTCAGCTCAGAATCAGGACTAGGAAAAGGTGTTTGCTTGACCATGTTGTCAAACTTTGATCAAATCCAAATGTATGACCACAAATATATAATAATTTCTGAAGGATATGTGGGCCTTTTGCGGAGGGGGGGGGGGGGGGGGGGGGGGGGGGGTAAGGCAGATTACAAAAACTTCCGACCCAGTTATATGGAAAAAACTTTCTCACAATCCCCCGCCGAAAGCCCCCTAAATTAGCAGTGACCACCATGGCAGGTGTATGTATGACAAACCAAACAGCCCCAATCTATCAACCAATCAATCAATTAACCAACCAATCAACCAACAAATCAACCAACCAATCAATCAACCAACCAATTAACCAATCAATCAATAAACCAACCAAACAACCAATCAACCAACAAATCAACCAACCAATCAATCAACCAACCAACCAATCAACCAATCAATCAATCAACCAATCAATCAACCAATCAACCAACCAACCAACCAACCAACCAACCAACCAACCAACAAATCAACCAACCAACCAACCAATCAATCAACCAATCAACCAACCAATCAATCAATCAATCAACCAACCAATCAATCAACCAATCAACCAATCAACCAACCAACCAGCCAACCAACCAACCAACCAATTAATCAATCAACCAATCAATTAACCAACCAACCAATCAATCAACCAACCAATCAACCAATCAATCAATCAATCAATCAATCAATCAATAGCAGGCCTGATTATGAGGCGTGAGATTGAGGGGGCCAGCCCGTTTGCTTGTACTGGGACTGACCACCAATCCAGGGTGGTTGTTAGGATGCTGTCGCACTGATTACCGTGCTTGTCCCACCTCCTCAAAGGTATGCCGAGTTGCAATAAATACACAAATAAATTACAAGCCTTACTACCAGGCGTGAGATTGAGGGGGGCAGCCCGTTTGCTTGTACTGGGACTAACCACCAATCCAGGGTGGTTGTTAGGATGCAATCGCACTGCTTACCATGCTTGTCCTACCTCCTTAAAGGTATGCCTGGGTTGTAATGAATACATAAATAAATAGCAAGCCTTATTACCAGGAGTGAGATTGAGGGGGCCAGCCCGTTTGCTTGTACTGGGACCAACCACCAACCAGAGTGTTTGGTAGGATGCAATCGCACTGCTTACCATGCTTGTCCTACCTCCTCAAACTCACCAGGCCCCACCAACTCTAACTCAAACAGGCCCACGCTCCCACACTCACATTGACTCATTTCCACCCTCCTTTCCTTCAAGAGACATCTGAAAATCTGAAACACGAAAATCTGAAATCTGAAAAATCGCAATTCCACACTCACACACTCACATTGACTCAATTCCACGCTCCTTTCCTTCAAGGGACATCTGAAAATCTGAAACGTGAAAATCTGAAATCTGAATAATCACGATTCCACACTCCCACACTCAGATTGACTCATTTCCGGCCTCCTTTCCTTCAGGGGAAACCTTTTGAGGAGCAGCAGCTCCAGGATTGGTTGGCACAGCTACTGTTGGCTCTTAACCACATGCAAGACAAGCGAGTGCTGGTGAGATTTTTTCCCCTCCCCCCCCCCCCCCACACACACCCACACCCACACCCACACCCACACACTCTTTAACCACATGCAAGACAAGCGAGTGCTGGTGAGATTATATCCCCCCTCCCAACCCCACCCCACCCCACCCCACCTTTAATCACATGCAAGACAAGCGACTGCTGGTGAGATTATATCCCCACCCCCCCACCCCCCACACACACGGCCCCACCCCCCCACACACACTCTGAACCACATGCAAGACACGCGAGTGTTGGTGAGAGTATATCCACACACACACACACACACACAGAAAGACAAATACCCACACTCACACTCACACACACTCTTAACCACATGCAAGGCAAGCGAGTGTTGGTGAGAGTATATCCACACACCCACTCACAGTAATTGTCTGAGTAATAATGTTTGTTCATCAAACCCAGGATCACCTGATCACCCATTGCGCAGAAAGTCTCTCAGCAATTCGGCACTGATGCTTAAGGAACGGCAATATGATATCATATGATATCATACAATACCAGCAGTCGGCCTAGGCTAAAGTTTCCATTTATATACAATATCATAAGTGTAGTTTGTATGCTATCACACACGCCTTTGGTCAAGATCACATGGTATGCCGGTCCCTCCTGATGCTGCATGTTTAAAGTGCGTTACACAAATTGTACCACTGTCCCGCATCGTACCTCCTCCCCTCCCCCCTGTGTGTGATGTGTGTGTGTGGGGGGGGTGAGGCGAGGGGTAAGGGTGTAAGGAGAGGGGTGAGGGGAGAGTGTGTGTGTGGGGGGGGGGGGGAGGTGTGTGTGTGTGAGGGGGAGATTGTGTGTGTGTGTGTGTGTGTGTGGGGGGGGGGGGGGGGTAAGGAGAAGTTACTGTCCCATCAGAGCATATACGCATCTCATCATCAATCGTAAGTAGGGAGCGGCAAGGGGGGGGGGGGGGGGGGGGGGGGGGGGGGGGTATCTTGATAGCGCTACCTAGCGCTACTCGAGCTACCTGCCGTGCTCGCATAGCTGGTCGAGCTATTAATGTCGGTAGCTTGTCCTCGAAGTTGCTATTTGGTACCGATTTTGCATAGCTTTTCACAAGGAATCCGAATTTCGCATTCGCGAAGCGTGCTTCTGTTCAAACAGCAAGGTAAACCGGAGCCTGTCACGACCTACCTTTATACATGGTAAGATTTTCAATGGCTACATTTGGCTAAGTTAGCTCCCAGCTATTAGGACTAACCCAGCTATTAGGACTGTTAGTCATACTTTCAGCCGCGGTTAGGGCTACCTGCCGCTCCCTAATCATAAGCATTCTCGCCTAACTCGATGGCTTGGATGGAACCTCGTGAGCATTCTCGCCGACCCTGTGCATAATGGGCTGCATAGGAGCGCATGGGCTGCTGGCTGCAAGCGTTAGGTGTGTTCGGCGCATTGTACCACTGTCCCGCATCGTACGCCTGGAGATTCAAACTGGTGTCGCAAGTGAAGCATAATGAACAGTAACCTGGACTAGACTACAGGCAAGCATAGAATTTCCGATCAGGACAAAAAGGTTCAGTTCAGAGGCAGCCAATGTGAAGACCCAGGTCCCCCCCCCCCACCCCCCACCCCGCTTTCCCTTGATTTGTTCTGGAACCTGTTAATGCTGTGCCCCCTACCCCCCTTCCATTATTGCTGTGCCCTCTGCCCCCACCCCTTCATAATTACTCTGCCCCCTACCCCCCCCACCCATCCCTCCATCATTATTTTCAACTTCTAATACGTGGTATTTATTTTCTTTCCTCCAGCAGCACCAGTATTGGTTAATGCAGCTACTGTTGGCTTTGAGCCACAAGCAAGGCACACCAAATATCCTGGATACCAAAGATCTTAGATACCAAAGATCCTGGATACCAAAGATCTTAGATACCAAAGATCTTAGATACCAAAGATCTTAGATACCAAATATCCTGGATACCAAAGATCTTAGATACCAAAGATCTTAGATACCAAAGATCCTGGATACCAAAGATCTTAGATACCAAATATCCTGGACACCAAAGATCTTAGATACCAAAGATCTTAGATACCAAAGATCCTGGATACCAAAGATCTTAGATACCAAAGATCTTAGATACCAAATATCCTGGATACCAAAGATCTTAGATACCAAATATCCTGGATACCAAAGATCTTAGATACCAAAGATCCTGGATACCAAAGATCTTAGATACCAAATATCCTGGATACCAAAGATCTTAGATACCAAATATCCTGGATACCAAGGATCTTAGATACCAAATATACTGGATACCAAGGATCTTAGATACCAAATATCCTGGATACCGAAGATCTTAGATACCAAAGATCCCAGATACCAAAGATCCTGGATACCATAGATCTTAGATACCAAAGATCCTGGATACCATAGATCTTAGATACCAAAGATCCTGGATACCTAAGATCCTGGATACCAAAGATCCTAGATACCGTACTGCTCTCAAAATTTGACGGCTTTTTTTTTTATAAATTGACGGTTTACATTTGACGTTTTTTTTAATAGGAATATAAATTGACGTTACACATTTGACGGTTTCCATTTTAATAAATCCATTTATGCAACTGAGCGTTTCATCATCATGTTACACTGGTTCATGGTTCATGGTACAATATTAGGGTACACTGTTCTAGGACCTGCAAGGAGTGTACGTATAATATTGCAATGATCCCTACATCCTGTTCAGCATAACACTACCGGTACTCATTGAAATAACTAGAATGAGACATTCAATCGTTTCCATTGACTCCTGAAATCATCTCTATCTCAGTTAATGTCATTAGCATAAGCATGATGTTTGCTCATGTGTTGCTCAGCGATCTAGAAGGGCCAAGGGCACCTCATCCTCATCACCAGTGTGTCCTAATTCAAACAATTGGAGCAAGGAAGAGTGGTTACAGATGGCCACAGGGTCTGTGCTCCCAAACTCGTATTTTTTTCGGATGAGGCATCTGATTATGCAGACTGATGCAGGAGGTCCCAGGGAACTCGTATCACTAAATATTGTAGTGTTTGGCCCACTGAGCAGTGAGATATGTGCATTCTAGTGATGCACCTAATATCGGCAAAAAAAACCGATTTGACGGTTTTTTCGTTTCGTAATATACCGTACGCCACGATTTGACGGTTGCTCCCGACAATTTAAACCGTTAAATTTTGAGAGCAGTACGGTACCAAAGATCCTGGATTCCAAAGATCCTAGATACCAAAGATCCTGGATACCAAAGATTCTAGATACTAAATATCCTGGATACCAAAGATCCTGGATACCTAATGGATCCTGGAAATCAAATGTCCTGGATATCAAAGATGTTGTTGTTGTTGTTGCAGTCCAGGGATAGGTCAAATAGGGGACTTGCTCAACTGTGAAAGGAGGGGCTAGAACGGATAAGCAGGGATGAACTGAACACCAAACATTGTTTTTACCACGGGGGCCCTGAGTTCCTTCTACAGTGAAAATTTAATTATATCATTATAGAATGCATACCCCTTTTTTGTTTTGCAAATTCAGTCATGCATTCATTGGTGCATGCATGCATTCATTCCATCACTCACTCACTCACTCACTTACTCTCTCACTCACTCACTCACTCACCCACTCACTCACTCACACACTTTGTTTTACACAGCATCGAGACATCAAGGCCAGCAACATCTTTGTGACGAGCAGTGGGGATTTGCAGATTGGGGTGAGTGAGGTTATACCACAGAGCATACATTTTATATATATATATATCAGGCCCTGAGAGCTTTTTTCAAATCTGGAAGTGGTTTTTTTCTAGCTTTATGGTATTAGGCCTCCTCCAGGGACAGCGTTTCAGTGTTTTTTACAGCTTTTATTGCATTTCGTACTAGGCTAGCTTCTTATGGTCATTTAGGGCAAAATACACTTTTTGTTTACATTTTTGTAGCGATAATTTTGCCAAAACGGGGTCAAAAGTAGCGATCACTATATATAGCGGAAATAAAAAGCCCTGATATATAGACCTATAATATGACGTATAATACCTATTTGGGCCAAAACGGGGACCCAGGTAGCGATCGCATTAGATAGCTAGGGGAGCTCGCCCTTGGGGAGAGAGGGTACACCTGGTCTTTTCTTTCAAGTCTGAGTGTTTTTTTCTAGCTTGATGGTTTTGGGCCTCCAGGGACAGTGCGTTTACAGTTTTGTGTAGCTTTTTAGGGCCATTTAGGGCCAACTTTTTTGTATCGCGGCAATTTGGGCTAAAACGGGGTCCCAGGTAGCAATCGCATTATAGTTAGCGATAGCTAGAGGAGCTCGCCTTCGGGAGAGAGGATACACCTGGTTTTTTCTTTTAAATCTGAGAGTGGTTTTTTTTACCTTTGTGGTTATAGGCCTCCTCCGGGGACTGTGCGTTTACAGGTTTTTTTAGCTTTTAAGGGCCCTTTTAAGGGCGTTTTTACAGCTATGACAACCTATGCCACACCCAATTATTTCAGTGCTTCTGGACGGCTTTTTAGGGCCATTTTGGGCTAAACTTTAGTTATATATGAAGCGGCAACTGGGGCCAAAACAGGGTCAAAAGTAGCCATCCATATACATCAGGATACTTACATTGACCAAATTGGCCAGCGCTTTAGCGCACTTGACAACAAATTGCGATTTGTAGTGCAAAAAGCGAAAACAATGCTTGCTGCGCCCATAGGGGGTCGCAAAAACTCCGCAAAACGCGCAATGGGGCTCAAAAAGGCAGCGCGCAAAAGCGCGCGCTTGGAAGTACCCTGCTATACATAGCGGAAAAACATCCCTGTTATGGCAGGTATTTTCTTTCCGGCCTTCTTAATAACATCTAGGCAGCTCCCTGAGCCAGACATTATGCCACGCCCAATTACTTCTGCGGTTCTGGATAGTTGATTGTTTCCGCATATACACACATACACATGAACACTGACATACACGTAAACACACACACATAAACACGCACATACACGTAAACACACATATACACATAAACACACACATACACATAAACACACACATACACATAAACACACAAATATACATAAAAACACACATACACATAGACACACACATACACATAAACACACACATACACATAAACACACACATAAACATATACACACACATACACATAAAAACACACATACACATAAACACACACATACACCTATACACACGCATACACATAAACACACACATACACCTATACACACGCATACACATAAACACACACATACACATAAACACACACACATACACATAAACACACACGCACATATACATAGGGTTGGAGTGACATGAGCGCATGACCTTCAAACTCACACACGCGCACATACACATAAACACACACATGCATCTAAACACACACATACACATGAGCACACACACAAATGCATATAAACACGCACATACACATAAACACACACACATGCATCTAAACACACACATGCACATGAGCACACACGCACAAATGCATATAAACACGCACATACACATAAACACACACACATGCATATAAACACACACATACACATGAGGACACACGCACAAATGCATATAAACACACACATACACATGAGGACACACACACAAATGCATATAAACACACACATGAGCATAGGGTTGGGCCAACATACAAATGTATGACCCTCACACGCACACACACAAACACATAAACACACACATATACATAGAGTTGGGCCAACATATGAACGTATAACCATACGTGTATACATTAATACGTATGTATACGCCGTTTTCTTCTTCTCAAAACATTATATACAAACATATGCACATATGTCGTATACAAGCATATACACATACGTCGTATACAAACATATGCACATATGTCGTATACAAGCATATACACATACGTCGTATACAAACATATGCACATATGTCGTATACAAGCATATACACATACGTCGTATACAAACATATGCACATATGTCGTATACAAGCATATACACATACGTCGTATACAAACATATGCACATATGTCGTATACAAGCATATACACATACGTCGTATACAAACATATGCACATATGTCGTATACAAGCATATACACATACGTCGTATACAAACATATGCACATATGTCGTATACAAGCATATACACATACGTCGTATACAAACATATGCACATATGTCGTATACAAGCATATACACATACGTTGTATACAAACATATGCACATATGTCGTATACAAGCATATACACATACGTCGTATACAAACATATGCACATATGTCGTATACAAGCATATACACATACGTCGTATACAAACATATGCACATATGTCGTATACAAGCATATACACATACGTCTTATACAAACATATGCACATATATCGTATACAAGCATATACACATACGTCGTATACAAACATATGCACATGTGTTGTAAACAAGCATATGCAATTATACACGTACGTAGGGTTGGGAAGCAAACGTATATTTTCATTTTTATATGCCGTATGAACGCATAAACGTATGCATATAAACGTATAAAAACGTATGAGTAATTATTGCACTTCTTGAAAAAAGACTTTTACATGGGTTTGAAGGTATTGCCGCGTTGCTAATTTCATTGGCTTTGCACATTAACTCTCAAAAATAAATCTGGCAATTTTAGATTGTCCAAAGTGCGTCGACCAAGAAGCACGGTGCCAATCTAAGGGATCCATTCAATGCCAATAATATATTAATATTTTCCATGTTCACATCATTATTTATAACCTGCTACCTAAGTCAGCTACTGGTTTCAGAACAAGTATGCTGCAGCTTCTAGGCAGCTCTGTGAGTCAGCTACAGGTTCCAGACCAAGTGTGCAGTAGCTTCTAGGCAGCTCTGCGAGTCAGCTACAGGTTCTAATAATATGAGTATGTTACTATATTGCAATATTGACAATTTTCACATTGCACTAGGCTTGCACTATCAATCCTTCAAGCCCACCTAGGAGCACAGCTAGTGGAATGGAAGGCTAGGTGGCGCTCTGATATGTGTGCCATCCTGGCTATCTAAATCAAACTGTAGGCCACATTTTAACAAAACACCGCGGGTGAAAGATTAATTTGATTGCATATTGTGGTAGAGGAGGTCAAGAGCTTTCCGATGAGCTATCTAAATGATAAATTGAATGAAAACCAAGAAATTTAAGTGCCATGAACAATTGGAAGTACAACTCATACGTTTTCATACGTTTTTATACTCATACGTTTCGGGAAAAAATATACGGCGTATATATACGTATGAGTTTATAAACGTATGAGTATACGTTCATACGTCGGCCCAACCCCACATACGTCGTATACAAACATATGGGTTGTACTGCACTCATCCTGGCACTTCACTTTTCTTGAGTTTCATTCAATTTTGATTTAGATAGCTCATCAGAAAGCTATTGAACTCCTTTATCCCAATTTGCAATGCAATTAGCCTTTCACACGTACCATTTTGTTTACATTTTGCCCAAAGTTTGATTTACATAGCCAGGATGGCACACATATCAGAGCGCCACCTAGCCTTCCATTTCACAACCTGTGCTCCTACGTGGGCTGAAGGAATGGTAGTGCCCCCTCCCCCCCCCCCCCCCCCCCCCCCCCCACACACACACACACACACACACACACACACACACACACACACACACACACACACAAAACACAAAACACACCCTCCAATGCCCCCCCAACACTAAGCAACCCCACCCTCCGCTACCCCGAGGCACCACTCCATGCATGCGGGTGATGAAGGCCGCCATGACCAGAGTGTTTACCAGAACCACCAACTGCCCCCCACCACCACACACACACCTCACACACCACCACCACCACCATAAATAATTCATGTCTCACATGCACGCTCCACCCCTCATGTATCACACTTCCTCGGCATATATGGGCTTGTAGATGGGGGCTTTGCCATTATAGCTGAATTGTAGTGTTATACCTAGGGAACGGCAAATCATCTGATGTTGACCAAAGACGAGTATGATATAATACAAAAATCATATGATTTACTATCATATGATATGATGCCCCAGGCCCAAGTTACCTAGTCAGACCGACAGCATCATATGGTATCATATGATGACATGATATCATATGGTATCATATTTCCGATCCCTAGTTATAGCCCATAGAGGGTGACACTTACTATGTCTGCCATGCTGCCTTCCCCAGCTGCAGCGTACGGAAGGCCCCCCTTAACAACACGCCCCTCCAGGCGTTATGTATTTCCCCTCACCAACCTCACTTCTTTCCCCCCTGTTCCCCGCCCCTTGCCCCCAGGATTTTGGGCTTGCCACCGTTCCGCACCACTACGGCAAGTGGGTGATGTAGGCCGCCAGGACCAGAGCGTTTTTCAGCCCCCCCCCCCCCCCCCCCCCCCCCCCCCCCCCCCCCCCCCCCCCCCCCCCCCCCCCCCACCCCCCCCCCCCCACACACACACACACACACACACACACACACACACACACACCACACTCACACTCACACACACACCACCACCACCACCACCACAAATCATCCATGTCTCACATGAACGCTCCACACTTCCCTCACCAACCTCACTTCTTTCCCCCTATCCCCCATCCCTTGACCCCAGGATTTTGGGCTTGCCACTGTTCGGAACCAATCCTTGCAAGCTGGTGATGCAGGCCGCCAGGACCAGAGCCTTGGCCCAGACCCCCAGGAGCTGCCCCCCCCCCCCCCCCCCCCCCCCTCCCTCCCCCCCCCACACACACACCACCACAAATCATCCATGTCTCACATGCACGCTCCACACTTCCCCAACCAACCTCAATTCTTTCCCCCTGTTCCCCGCCCCTTGCCCCCAGGATTTTGGGCTTGCCACCGTTCCGAAACACTACGGGCAAGTGGGTGATGTAGGCCGCCAGGACCAGAGCGTTTTTCAGCCCCCCCCCCCCCCCCCCCCCCCCCCCCCCCCCCCCCCCCCCCCCCCCCCCCCCCCTCCCCCCACACACACACACCACACCACCACCACAAATCATCCATGTCTCACATGCACGCTCCACACTTTCCTCACCGGCCGCACTTCTTTCCCCCTGTCCCCCAATCCTTGATCACAGGATTTCGGGCTTGCCACTGTTCGGAACCACTCCATGCAAGTGGGTGATGTAGGCCGCCAGGACCAGAGCCTTGGCCAAGACCCCCAGGAGCTGCCCCCCCCGTCATCCATGCTTCACAGCAATACTGATGATGACTATTCAACAGTGGGGACCCCTCACTATATGAGCCCTGAGCTGTTGAGCCAGAAAAGCTACTGCTTCAAGACAGACGTGTGGTGCGTGGCCGTGCTGGTGTGGGGCGCATAAGACATTGTTGGTAGTGATGTGGGGGCTGGTTTGTCTTTAGGGATAGTGATGTGGCTTGGCTACATGAGCCCTGAGCTGTTGGGCAGTACGAGATACTCCTGCAAGACAGAGGTGTGGTTCGCACGTTCATCGGTAGGTAATGATAACGCCTGGTGGGGCGTGGTGTTCAGGGAACCCGCTGTACGCGGGCAGAGAACCGTCTACCACCTCGACTGGACAAGCTTCCATCGCGGTTGACAACGACCTTCATCTGTAAGGGCAACCGTAGGGGGAATCGAACCCCCGACCCTTCGTCCTCAAGCGATTTGGTCTACAACTAGACCAATACATATCACTGAAAGAGGCTTGTTAATCTTCAATATCAGCATCAAAATCCTCCTCCTCCTCCTCCTCCTCCTCCTCCACAACCTTCCCATCTTCCTCCTTATCACCACCACCATCCTCATCCTCATCCTCCTCATCCTCATTATCAGCATCAGCATCGTCCTCCTCATCCACACCATCACCATCACAATCCTCCTCCTCCACATCCTCCCCAACCTTCCCATCTTCCTCCTCATCACCACCACCATCCTCTTCCTCCTCCTCATCCTCATCATAATCATCGTCCTCCTCATCCTCATCCTCATCCACACCATCATCATCACAATCCTCCTCCTCCACATCCTCCCCAACCTTCCCATCTTCCTCCTCATCACCACCACCATCCTCTTCCTCCTCATCATCCTCATTATCATCATCATCATCATCATCATCATCATCGTCCTCCTCATCCACACCATCATCATCACAATCCTCCTCCTCCACATCCTCCCCAACCTTCCCATCTTCCTCCTCATCACCACCACCACCACCACCATCCCCATCATCATCATCATCATCACCATCATCATCATCATCATCACCACCAGCGGTATCGTGTGCTTGTCCTAACAGTCAGCTCCTTGCACCTTCATGCAGGTCGCTTGGTTGCTTGGCCTGCGAGCTCAGTGCACATCGGCCCACCTTCATCATCACCACCACCACCATCATCATCATCACCACCAGTGGTATCGTGTGCCTGTCCTAACAGTCAGCTCCTTGCACCTTCATGCAGGTCGCTAGGTTGCTTGGCCTACGAGCTCAGTGCACATCGGCCCACCTTCATCATCATCACCACCACCACCATCATCATCATCAACATCATCATCAGTGGTATCGTGTGCCTGTCCTAACAGTCAGCTCCTTGCATCTTGCTGTAGGTCGCTGGGTTGCTTGGCTTACGAGCTCAGTGCACATCGGCCCACCTTCATTATCACCACCACCACCATCATCATCATCAACATCATCATCAGTGGTATCGTGTGCCTGTCCTAACAGTCAGCTCCTTGCATCTTGCTGAAGGTCGCTGGGTTGCTTGGCCTGCGAGCTCAGTGCACATCGGCCAACCTTCATCATCACCACAACCACCATCCTCCTCCTCCTCATCATCAGTTGTATCGTGTGCTTGTCCTAACAGTCAGCTCCTTGCATCTTACTGTAGGTCGCTGGGTTGCTTGGCTTACGAGCTCAGTGCACATCGGCCTGCCTTTAATGCTTTCAACCTCCGGGGACTTGTGTCGAAGATTTGCAAATCTGCAATGCCGCCCATGCCATCCTGTTACTCAGAAGAGTGGAGCAGTGTAGTCAAATGGTGAGTATCACACACATCACATGCACACACACCACATGCACACTGTCACACACAATCACACACACACACACTCACAGAGTCACACACAGCCAAACACACACAATCACACACACACACTCACGGAGTCACACACAGCCAAACACACACAATAAAACACACACACACTCACAGAGTCACACACAGCCAAACACACACAATCACACATACACACTAACAGAGTCACACACAGCCAAACACACACAGTCACACACAGAATCACACGCCTCTGTCCATTGTTTGATGATACTTTGCATTGTATTGTTTTGCATTACATGGCATTGCACATAATCCAAATGCACACCCACCCACACCCACTTTCATACCTACAACCACCTACACCCACCCACACCCACTTTCATACCTACAACCACCTACACCCACCCACACCCACATTCATACCTACAACCACCTACACCCACCCACACCCACATTCATACCTACAACCACCCACACCCACATTCATACCTAGAACTACCTACACCCACCCACACCCACATTCATACCTACAACCACCTACACCCACCCACACCCACATTCATACCTACAACCACCTACACCCACCCACACCCACATTCATACCTACAACCACCTACACCCACCCACACCCACATTCATACCTACAACCACCTACACCCACCCACACCCACATTCATACCTACAACCACCTACACCCACCCACACCCACATTCATACCTACACCCACCTACACCCACCCACACCCACATTCATACCTACAACCACCTACACCCACCCACACCCACATTCATACCTACACCCACCTACACCCACCCACATTCACATCTACACCCACCCACACCCACATTCATACCTACAACCACCTACACCCACCCACACCCACATTCATTCCTACACCCACCCACACCCACTTTCATACCTACAACTACCTACACCCTCCCACACCCATTTCATACCCACATTTACACCCGCCCACCCACACCTACGACCAGACCTCAACCCACTTTCACATCCACTCCCACTTCCACACCTACACCCTCCCACACCCACTTTCAGACCTACAACCACACCTACACCCTTCAACCCCCATCCCCACCCTCAGCATGCTCCGGAAGGCGCCTTCCAAACGGCCCTCGGTTTCTGAACTGCTATCTGCCTCATGTGATGGGCAAGCAACATTCTCACCCTCACCTACACCCACTTTCACACCTCCACCCCCACTTCTCACATGTACTCACCCCCAACCACCCCCACCTCACCCTCCACCCCCCTCCCCGGGCCCCTCCCCCCACCCTCATCCCTCAGCATGCTTCGGAAGGAGCCTTCCAAACGGCCCTCAATGGCTGAAGTGCTATCTACCCCATGTAATGCATAGGCCACATTCACACCCACTCCCACACCTACACCTTCCCACACCCACTTTCACACCTACCCCAACAATCACCCTCCACCCCCCCCACACCCACCCCTCAGCATGCTCCAGAAGGAGCCTTACAAACAGCCCTCAGTGTCTGAACTGCTATCTGCACCATGTGATGCATAGGCCACATTCACACCCACTCCCACACCTACACCCTCCCACACCCACTTTCACACCTACCCCCACAACCACCCTCCACCCCCCACCCCCACCCCTCAGCATGCTCCAGAAGGAGCCTTCCAAACGGCCCTCAGTGTCTGAACTGCGATCTGCACCATGTGATGCACAGGCCACATTCACATCCACTTCCACACCTACACCCCCCCACACCCACTTCCACACCTACACGCACATCTACTCCCCCCACCCACCCACCCCACCCCCCACCCACACCCACACCTACACCCTCCAACCCCTTCCCACACCCCCATCCCTTAGCATGCTCCGGAAGGAGCCTTCCAAACGGCCGTCAGTGGCTGAACTGCTATCTGCCCCATTTCTGGAGGCAGCTGTCCTGAGGGCCCGGACCAAGGCATCAGAAATGATGCCTGATGTACAGCTCCCTCCCTGGCCCCCTGCTGCCCGCTACCAGGTCCTTCCCACAACTCCAAGGGACTCCTTCAACAGCGGTGAGCTTGACACCCCTTCTACACCCCACCCCTTCCACACCCCACCTCATTTACTCCCCACTTACACCCCACCTCTGTTACTCCCCATTTACACCCCTTTACGCCCCACTTACCCACACCCCACCCCTTTTACACCCCACAACGTTTTGTTTTCTCGCGCAACACGTCGCAAATTGAGCGTCTCGGTGCAACCCCAGTGCAACGTACTGCCCCCGAACCCTTTGGAGCGCGTAGCGCGGAGGGTTCCAGGGGTATCGGGTGGTGTGTGTATGTGGGGTGTGTGACTAGTTTAGCCAGACCCATGCAGCAGCGTAATGGCGAGGTGTTGTCGACAGTCCTATACAAGTCCGAGGCAGCGTCGCAAGCAGAAGTGTTGGCCATCGGAGTGGAGCGGACCGAAGCCAGTTAGTTACGAAACAGTTGGTCGGCCCCCTAAGGGGGACAGACCTATGCGATACTTACGCGGAATCGTTACGTCTTCAAATATTTCCTGGAAAGCCGGTCAAAATTGCCGGTTAATCTGACTGGCCTGAAATCTTACCGACTCGTGTTCGATCCCCGCTGGGGGCGGATTACCTCTGAGGGCACTTTTTCGCGTAGGTATCTGAGGGTTGTGGACTGTGGACGCGGCGTTGTCATTTGTCGTTCCCTCCTGTCCTGTGGACTCAGTCTAGGGACCTGGAGCATGTCTACGATTTCCCCTTGAAGAATTCACTTCTTAGAGACTCTCGTAGCTCATTGCATCAGTGCATTGTGCTTGACAAGGAAATCTGCTCTTTCGCACTAGTTCCTGCAGGTTGCGAAGTAGCAACTGTAGCCTCGGGAGTTGCTGCACCTGCCTCCATGGAATTTTGGGAAGTCAGTGAGCTAATAATTCCATTAGCCTTACAGGCCACCAAGTTGAATGATAATGCCATGCCATGCTACATTGATTCTTGACCCCCCCAATATTAAATTGTACGGATAAGTAAGCAACTGCTTGTGCATCCATCACCAAGGAGGCTGCCACTGCTGCTTGACGAACATTACACCACCCCCGGGGCCGACCTCCAGGGGACCCGCCAGGGACCCCTACTATTTGCTGACGTCTCAGACTTCAGGGGGGCGGTCGCACAGACAGACATCGGACAACGGGGTGAATCTGGGGGCTACCTGTCGCCCCCCAGGTGGGAGGGCACTGCAAAAACAAGTTCTATGCAGCGTCGCCTGCAACGTTAAAAAATGGCGGAGAGTGATCGCGAGGGAGCGACAGGTGGCAACGGAAGCGAGTTAGTTACGAGGCCGTTGGCTGACGAGTCGGGCTTCATCACGCTCAGATGGATGGTCGGTCGGTTGGACGGACAAATGGGTAACACTGGGGGCTCCCTCTTCCCAGGAGGGGGGGCTCCGCCAAAAAAAAACAGTGTTTGCCACCAGCCTAGTTCAAATTTCACTCCCGGGCCATTTATCTGCTTCTAGGCAGCTCCTTTCTCTTTCCTTAGGTCAAGGCTGGAGCTACCTCCGTTAGTTAGTATGTTTGGAATCACCACCACAGAACCTACCACCGTGTCCTGATTGCAGCAAAGAAGCGTCCAATCCCACCACAACCACCATGCCCTCAATACAGCAAGGAACCGTCCCCCCACCCCCACCATCACCACCCCCACCTACCTTTCCACTCACCACCATGGGACCTAACACCATGCCCTCAATACAGCAAAGAACTGACCCATCCCACCACCACCACCTACCCTTCCACTCACCACCATGGAACCTACCACCATGCCCTCAATACAGCAAAGAACCGTCCCATCCCATCACCACCACTTACCCTTCCACTCACCACCATGGAACCTACCACCATGCCCTGATTATAGCAAAGAACTGTCCCATTCCACCACCACCACCTACCTTTCCACTCACCACCATGGAACCTACCACCATGCCCTGATTATAGCAAAGAACTGTCCCATCCCACCACCACCACCTACCCTTCCACTTACCACCATGGAACCTACCACCATGCCCTGATTATAGCAAAGAACTGTCCCATCCCACCACCACCACCTACCCTTCCACTCACCACCATGGAACCTACCACCATGCCCTGATTATAGCAAAGAACTGTCCAATCCCACCACCACCACCTACCCTTCCACTCACCACCATGGAACCTACCACCATGCCCTAATTACAGCAAAGAACCGTCCCATCCCACCACCACCACCTACCCTTCCACTAGCCACCATGGAACGTAACACCATGCCCTCAATACAGCAAAGAACCGTCCCATCCCACCACCACCACCTACCCTTCCACTCACCACCATGGAACCTACCACCATGCCCTCAATACAGCAAATAACTGTCCCATCCCACCATCACCATCGCCACCACCACCACCACCACCACCTACCCTTCCACTCACCACCATGGAACCTACCACCATGCCCTAATTACAGCAAAGAACCGTCCCATCCCACCACCACCACCTACCCTTCCACTAGCCACCATGGAACGTAACACCATGCCCTAAATACAGCCAAGAACCGTCCCATCCCACCACCACCACCTACCCTTCCACTCACCACCATGGAACCTACCACCATGCCCTCAATACAGCAAATAACTGTCCCATCCCACCATCACCACCACCACCACCACCTACCCTTCCACTCACCACCATGGAACCTACCACCATGCCCTGATTATAGCAAAGAATTGTCCAATCCCACCACCACCACCCACCCTTCCACTGACCACCATGGAACCTACCACCATTTCCTCACACAGCAAAGAACCGTCCAATCCCATCATCACCACCTACCCTTCCACTCACCACCATGGAACCTACCACCATGCCCTCAATACAGCAAAGAACCGTCCCATCCCACCACCACCACCTACCCTTCCACTCACCACCATGGAACCTACCACCATGTCCTCACACAGCAAAGAACCGTCCAATCCCATGAGCACCACCAAACCTCCACCTATGCCCTCTTCCAGTCAGAAGCTCTTATCCTACCACCAAAACTGCATCCACCACCACCAACCCTACCCCAAACTACCACCACCCAACCCCCTTCCCATGCCTTCTACCAGTCAACACCTGTCCCATCTCACCACCCAAAGTACCCCAAACTACCACCATTACCAACCCTACCCCAAACTACCACCACCAGACCTCTACCCATGCTCTCTTGCAGTCAACATCTGTTCCATCTCACCACCAAGACTACCACCACCACTAACCCTACCCCAAGGTACCACCACCAGACCTCCACTCACGCCCTCTACCAGTCAGCACCTGTCCCATCCCACCACCAAGACTACGACCACCACCACTAACAACCCTACCCCAAACTACCCCCACCCATGCTCTCCAGTCAACAACCGTCCCGTCCCACCACCAAGGCTACCCCAAAGTACCACCACCACCACCACCACTAACAACCCTACCCCAAACTACCACCACCAACCCCCCACCCATGCCTTCCAGTCAACAGCTGTCCCATCCCACCACCTTGGCTACCCCCAAGTACCACCACCACCAACAACAACAACCCTATCCCCAAACTACCACCACCAAACCTCCACCCATGCCCTCCATTCAACAGCTGTCCCATCCCACCACCAAAACTACCGCCACCACCACCCAAACTAAAAAAAAAAAAAAAAAAAAACTAAAAAAAAACCACCACCACCACCAAACCTCCCACGGCCACCCTGCCCTCTCACAGTAATAAGCCGTCCCATCCCACAACAAAAACCAACACCAGCACCTCCCAAACTACAAAAAACAAATACAACCCAACTAAAAAAAAAAAAAAAAACTCCCACCGCCACCCTGCCCTCTCACAGTAATAAGCCGTCCCATCCCACCACCAAAACCAACACCAACACCAACACCAGCCAAACCTTAAACTGCCACCACCAAAAACAACACCAACACCAACACTAGCCAAACCTTAAACTGCCACCACCAAAACCAACACCAACACCAACACCAACACCAACACCAGCCAAACCTTAAACTGCCACCACCAAAACCAACACCAACACCAACACCAGCCAAACCTTAAACTGCCACCACCAAAACCAACACCAACACCAACACCAGCCAAACCTTAAACTGCCACCACCAAAACCAACACCAACACCAACACCAGCCAAACCTTAAACTGCCACCACCAAAACCAACACCAACACCAACACCAGCCAAACCTTAAACAGCCACCACCACAACCGACCCTCCCCAAAACTACCACCACCACCACCAAACCTCCCACTACCACCATACCCTCTCTGAGTCAACAAACGTCCCATTCCTCCACCAAAACTGCCACCATCACAACCAACCCTACACCAAACTACCAACACCATGCCTTCTTACAGTCACGAGCAGCACCACCATCCCATCCCTCCACCAAAACTGTAACCACCACCACCAACAACAACAACAACCCTACCCCATACTACCACCAACAACAATAACCACCACCAACAACCCTACACCAAACTACCACTACCATGCCTTCTCACAGTCACAAGCCGTCCCATCCCACCACCAAAACTGTCACCACCACCAACAACAACACCAACCCTACCTCATACTATCACCACTAACACCAACCCTACACCGAACTACCACTACCATTCCTTGTCACAGTCACAAGCCGTCCCATCCCTGCACCAAAACTGCCACCACCACCACCAACCCTGCACAAAAACTGCCACCGCCACAACCAACCCTACACCAAACTACTACCACCACCACCAACCCTGCATCAAACTAACAACACCAACAACAGCCCTACACCAAACTACCAACACCATGCCTTCTCACACTACACAAAAGTACAACCACCAACACCAGCCATACACCTAAGTACAGCCACCAACACCAGCCATACACCATGTACAACCACCAACACCAGCCCTACACCATGTACAACCACCAACACCATACCTACACCATGTACAACCACCAACACCATACCTTCTCACAGTCCCAACTACCAACTACCAACACCATACCTTCTCACAGTCCCAACTACCAACTACCAACCACCATACCTTCTCACAGTCCCAACTAACAACTACCAACCACGATACCTTCTCACAGTCCCAACTAACAACTACCAACCACCATACCTAGTCACAGTCCCAAGCCATCCCATCCCTCCTGATCCCTCGATGGAAAGTCTGGGAACCGTCACAGAAGATGCGCAATCATCTGCTGCTGCTGCAGCTGCCATAGATATGCAATCTACACCAACGAAAGGCCTAATCAACGCCCCACAGCTGTCTGCCCTGACCCCTTCTGCTGCTGCTGCTGATGATGATACAGATCCACAAGCTACGCCGACTAAGGGCCTAATCAATGCCCCACAGCCCTCTACCCTGACCCTTTCTACAGAGTCCCTTATGACCTCCCCCCCTCTCCTGTTGAGGCTGAACCCTCTAGGAGCCAGCCCTGCCACTCCCACGCTGCGTCCCACCTTCACAGCCCCTCCTGCCGGCGCATCCAGGCTGGCAGGCAAGGAGGCAGGCACTGAGTCAGGCAAGTGCATCAAGGAACAGCTTTCCCATCCCACCACCATCACCAACCCTACCACCACCACCACCACTGAGGGTGGCACGCGCATCATAGCAGGCAAGGGAGCAGGCAGTGAATCCGGAAAGCGCATCGAAGCAGGCAAGGGAGCAGGTAAACCTGTGGCTGCTGCTCATCGTGAAGGCACTGAGTCTGGCACGCACATCGAGACAGGCAAGGGAGCAGGCAGTGGGTCTGGCACTCGCATCAAGGCAGGCAAGGGAGCAGGCAAACCTGTGGCTGCTGCTCATCGTGAACGCGCTGAGCCTCCGGCTGCGGCTCAAGGCGGCAGCATGGGTGGGAGCGGGGGAGCGGAGCCCAAAGCCGAAGACCAGGGCAAGCTTGTCCCTAGTCATGATAGCACCAGTGAAGCAGCTGACAAAGCAAGAGCTGCCCCTGGGTTTAGCTACTCTGGGGCCAGTGACAAAGCAAAATCTTCCCCTCGCTTTAGTAACCCTGGGGCGAGTGAAAAAGTAAAAGCTTCCCCTCTTGTGAGCACCACTGGGGTCGGTGGCCGAGCAACCTCTGCCCCTCGCTTTAGCAACCCTGGTGCCAGTGAGAAAGCGAAAGCTTCCCCTCGTTGCAGCACCACTGGGGCCAGTGACAAAGCAAAATCTTCCCCTCGTGAGAGCAATAGTGGTGCAGGTGAGCATCATAGCTGTTCTTTACCGCCCTCAATGTAGGACATACCCAACAGTCACACCGGAGGAGGAGCCATTTAGTCCTTAAAGGTTAATGTCGATCCAAGCATTCGTCCAAAGCCACCAGCCAATGATTCCCCCCCCCCCCCCCCCCCCCAGCTATGTTTCCAACTATGTGCAGCAACTTCTAGGCAGCTCCCCGGGCTCTCACTTCATCTGGACCTCACAAAATCTTACCTGCACTGCAACCAACCATACGCGCACCGCAACCAACCATACCCACACGTCCACCTACCCACATACACATCCACCCACCCACATACACATCCACCCACCCGCTTACACATCCACCCACCCACATACACATCCACCCACCCCTTCTACACCAGCCACCCCTCCACCCACCCACCTACCTACACTTCCGCCCACCCACCTACACATCCATCAATCCCTTCTACCCCAGCCACCCTTCCACCCACCTACCTACACTTCTGCCCACTCACCTACACATCCACCCACCCCTTCTACACCAGCCACCCCTACACCCACCCACCTACCTACACTTCCGCCCACTCACCTTCACATCCACCCACCCCTTCTACACCAGCCACCCCTACACCCACCCACCTACACATCCACCCACCTCTTCTACCCCAGCCACCCCTCCACCAACTCATCCACCCACCCACCCCTGCACCTGTACCTATACACGCAGGCCCTGTCAGAGGCCTTGCTGTCCAACCCCCACCAGGGCGCACCAGTAACACTGGTAGCAACAGTCCCGGGGATGCCAACGTTACATTGCTTTCCCCTCGCTGTACCTCGAAGTACAACAGTGGCAGCGCCACAGGGGAGGCAGAGCCAGCAAGACCCCCCCGCCTCGCTCGTGCCAGCAGCGGTGCCAGCAGTGTTTCTGCTGCTGGGGGGGGTCCGGTGTCCCCAGCCAATGCTGTGACCACTGCTTACACCAGAGCAGCTGGTGCTGCTGGCAGGCCAGTGACCCCACCCACTGCCAGAGCCGCTGGTGCCAGCATTGCTATTGTTGCTGAGGGTGTAGCCACTAGCACTGCAACCACAGGTGTATGCAGAGCTGCTGGTGCTGAGGGGGTGGCCACTTCCACTGCAGCCGTTGGTGTTGCAAGGAGAGTAAGCGGATCGGGCACATTAAGCTCCTCTGCTAGTGGCGCAAGTTCCTTCTCGCCCAACAAGGCTGCCACTGCAGCCTCTGGGGTGGCCAGGAGGGTAAGCGGAACCGGCTCTGTGGGCTCCTCTACGGGTGACTCTGGACAACCACGTCCCAGCCTAAACCCTAAACCCAGCAGCGCCACCCCCCGCTCCGCACGCCCAGGTGCCACTGCTCCTACCGCCAGCTCTGCCATGCGTGCTGCAGCTGTCAGTGGTGCTGCCAAGAGTAGTCATACACCTCGAGGCATCATCTCTCCTGCTGGCCCAGGTACAGGCGGTACAGGTTCAGGTACAGCTGGTACGGGTGCAGGAGGAACAGGTTCAGGTACAGCTGGTACAGGTGCAGGCGGTACAGGTCCAAGTACAGCTGGCACAGGTACAGCACCAACCCAGGCCAAAACCTCCCCCTTACCTGCCCCCCTTGCTGCCCCTACCCTTTCCAAGCCCTCTCCTTCTCCCTATCAGAGTGCCAGTGGAGCCCCCCTTGCTGTCCCAACGCTGTCCAAACCCTCTCCCTCTCCCCGTCAGAGTGCCAGTGGGGCCCCCCTTACTGTCCCTAACCTTTCCAAGCCCTCCCCCTCTCCCCGTCAGAGTGCCAGTGGGGCCCCCCTTGCTGTCCCAACGCTGTCCAAGCCCTCCCCTTCCCCCCGTCAGAGTGCCAGTGGGGCCCCCCTTACTGTCCCTACCCTTTCCAAGCCCTCCCCCTCTCCCGTCAGAGTGCCAGTGGGGCCCCCCTTACTGTCCCTACCCTTTACAAGCCCTCCCCCTCTCCCCGTCAGAGTGCCAGTGGGGCCCCCCTTACTGTCCCAACGCTGTCCAAGCCCTCCCCCTCTCCCCGTCAGAGTGCCAGTGGTGTTGCTACCCCACCCTCTCAGCCCAAAGCGACCTTTAGCTCTACTGCTACCATTACCTCAACACCGAAGGCCCCTCTTCTCGCTGGAGTTACCCCCCCCTCGCAAGCTAAGGCTCCTTTGCTTCCTGGAGCTTCCCCTCCCTCGCAACCAAAGGCCCCCTCACTTTCTGCACGTCTGAGTGCCGGTGCTGCGTCCACGCCTCCCTTGGAACAAAAGGCTCCCTCCCTCACTGCACGTCAGAGTGCCGGTGCTGCGTCCACGCCTCCCTTGGAACAAAAGGCCCCCTCCCTCACTGCACGTCAGAGTGCTGGTGCTGCGTCCACGCCTCCCTTGGAACAAAAGGCCCCCTCCCTCACTGCACGTCAGAGTGCTGGTGCTCTGGCTACGCCACCCTTTCAGCCTAAGGCACCCTCCCTGACCCCGCGAAGAAGTGCAGGCACAAATGCAACTGCCACTCCCTCACAACCTTCAGCTGGACAAGCCCCACTTACTGCCGCGAGGGGCAAAGCAGTGTGTGGCCGTGGTGGTGTTGGAGGGAGCGATGGTGAGACTGGGATTAGTGATTTGGGCCGCGGTGGGAGTGGTGATGTGTCACAGCCCATCTTACATACTGAGATCCCTGGTTTGCCGACCAGTGGGGCCAATCCACCTGAGGATGCCGTCAACGGTGTCGAGCCGGCAGCTGCCAAGAAGCTCAGTGAGGCAGCAGTAAGCAGGGCCAATCCACCCGAGGATGCCGTCAACGGTGTTGAGCCCCTAGCTGCCAAGAAGCTGAGTGAGGCGGCAGTAAGCAGGGCCAATCCACCTGAGGACGCCATACGTGTTGCTGAGCCCGTAGCTGCCAAGAAGCTGAGTGGGGCGGCAGCATTGGCTGCAGCCGCCACCTCGCGAGCTCAAGCATGGCTGTTGCGAAAGATGAGCAGTAGCAAGGGCAGCAAACATTCCCCCACTTCTCTGTCAGCCACACCTTCAGATACACCCTCCAACGCCTCAGCTACACCCTTCAACTCAGTACCTACGCCGTCAGACACGCCTTCAGCTACACCGTCCAACGCCTCAGCTACACCCTTGAACTCGGTAGCTACGCCGTCAGCCACGCCCTCAGCTATACCCTCCAATGCTGCTGCCCTAACTTTGGCTACACCCTTAGCCACCCCGCCCAACACCGCAGACCCAGCCAGCCACTGCGAGGCAAACGCTCCGGGTGAAGCTGTCCCACCAATGCAGGTCTCAGCCCGGGCTGAGACAGACCTCGCATGTGATGGATCCTGGCGGTCAGCTACAGCCAGCACGGGGGTGAAAGGCCGGGCCAGGCGACTGTCTGCTGTCACCTCCACTCCTCCTGAGAGGGCCTTCCTCTCGGCAAGCCACGCCACCAGGCAGAAAGATGTGCCGGCCTCAGCGAAGTCAAGCCACGAATGCACAACCTCTGCTGGTGGTGGTGCTGGCAGCAGCTCGGGAGAGCGGAGTGCAATGGACAAGGTCGCAGAGCACACCCCAAGCTTCAGGGTCCGCCAGACAGCCTCCTCAGCAGCCCGCCAGGCAGCTGTGGCCGCTACTGCCAGCAACGAGCCAGCTAGCGCTGGCAAGAAACCCGCCCCGGTAGAAAGGGTGGGGAGCTTCACAGTCAGACCTACGGCTGCCTCTGCTGCCAGAGTGGCTGCCAGCTTGGAGTCCACCAACCCTACGAGGAGAGGCACAGCTGGTGGTGTCGCCCCTGCTGGTGGTGGTGGTACTGCTGGTGGTGGCATCACCGCCCCTGCTGCAGCTGCTGCCTCTGCTGCCAGAGCTGCAGCCAGCTTGGAGTCCACCAACCCAGCAAAGAGAGGCACAGCTGTTGGAGTCGCCCCTGCTGGTGGTGGGATCACTGCCCCTGCTGCAGCTGCTACCTCCAAGCTCAACACCCACAAGCGCAAAGCGGATGGGGAGCGTTCCAAGGCTGGTGCTGGTGCTGGCACTGCTGCTGGTGGTGGTGTTGGTACTGCTGGTGGTAATATTGACACTGCTGCTGGTGGCGGTGGTGGTGGCACTGCTGCTGCAGGTGGTGGTACTGCTGCTGGTACAGCTGCCTCCCCTGCCTCTGGGGAGGGCACCGACAGCATCTGTGCTGTGCGCGGTAAGTTGAGTGATGGCGTTGACCGCAGGCCAGCAGGCTCCTCCCACCTGGCGGTTGTGGTTGACTGCCCACAGGGGGCGGCCGTTGACATCGTCAACAGCCCCGGACCAACCGCCAATGAGGCAGGGCAATCGAAGAGGAAGAAAACGGTTGAAGATCTGCCTGACTCACAAACAACACCATCAGTGGGAACAACTCCACCAGCTGGCTTAGGAAGGACAACATCTGTGGGCTCCGGAACCGCACCATCACTTGGCTCCGGAACCACTCCACCGGCTGGCTCCGAAACCACTCCTCCAGCTGGCGCAGGCAGCCTCCCCGTGGCCACCTCTCCCTCGGAAACCTCAGCAGCTGCACGCGCCAGGCGCTCTTTCTCTGCTACCAATGCACACTTCACCACTGGTACCACCAGCTCAGCAGGGCGCCAGGCGCTGACCCGTCGTAGCAGTGGTGGGGGTGGCAGCAAGCGAGACAGCCACGCACACAAGCCCGTGAAAAAGGCCCTCCTCCCTAGCTCGGCCAAGTCCACAAAATCAGGTGTGTGTGTTTTGCAGCCCAGCCGGTTAAGGCGTCGCCAAATAGGCTAAATAGACTTGCCCAACCTCAATAAAGTATATACAAAACAAGTGTAAATACAAAACAAGCGTATATACAAAACAAGCGTATATTCAAAACAAGCATTGGTGAAGCGGACCCTTACATAAACGTTAGCTACGGGGGCTCAGAGTTTGTGCTATGCAGGTGATTTGACTTCAATTTAAAACAACAAGTTCTGTGCAGCGTCGCCTGCGACGCTAAAAATGGCGGAGAGTGATCGCAACGGAAGCGAGTTAGTTACCAGGCGGTTGGCTGACGTGTCGGGCTTCATCACGGTCAGATGGATGGTCGGTCGGTCGTACGGACAAATGGGTAACACTGGGGGAACCCGCCCCCCAGGAGGGGGGGGGCACCGCCAAAAAGCATTACTATTCTAAATACATTGATAAATATGTCAGATATCTTCATCATACCAACTCAAGGCTTTTTTCCTGGTATCTATAGTGATCGTTTGTTTTAAGCCCGTTTTGGCGAAATTGTCATTATCATTATTAAAATTGGATTTAAATGTTAAACAAAAGTTATTTTCACTACTTGGCCCTAATAGGCTATAAATATATAAAAAGCACTCAAACGCTGTCCCTGGAGGAGGCAGTTATTTGTTTTAACTAAAAGTGGGTTTTTTCTAGCTTAATGATTTTCTAGCTTTATGGTAGGCCTCCTTCAGGGGCAGCATTTTAGTTTTTAGTTTTCATAGCTATTTGTAGGGATAGGCAATATGATATCATATGATATTATGTCATCATACGATATCATATGATGCCGGCAGTCTGACTAGGCTAAAGCTACCATTTATATTCAATATCATATGATGCAATTTGTATGATATCATCCTGGCCTTTGGTCAAAATCATATGATATGCCAATCCCTAGCTATTTGTAGATTTTAAGCTGCATTTAGGGCAAACAAAAAAAAGTTTTAAACAACTTTTTTAGAGCGATAATTTTGCTAAAACGGGGTCAAAACAAGCGATCGCTATATATAGCGGTGGGAAAAATCCCTGGGTGGAGGACTAAAACCATATAGCTAAAAAAAATCCACTTTCAGAACAAAACAAGCCCTGCCCCAACATGGCTTTATCACACCAACATTTAGCATGTTCTGAAAATGTTCAAATACAAAAACCACGAAATCAGGTGATTCAACCAAGTCAAGCAGCCACTCGCTTGGTGTGGCCCAACCAGGTCCGAGCAGCCAATGGGGCATTCTCCCCGGGGCTTTGGGCGCCTCCCATCTCGAGACAGCCCCCATTGAGACAGCCCCGGAGATGGACTTTCAGACCAAGTGCAACCTGTCCAAGAACAATGTACAGCCCACCTCAGCTAAACCCGTGGGGGTCAGCCCACCTCAGCCCACCGACCTGGCCAACAACGATGAGCAGCCAACCTCAGCTAAACCCGTGGGGTTCAGCCCACCTCAGCCCACCGACCTGGCCAACAACGATGAGCAGCCAACCTCAGCTAAACCCGTGGGGGTCAGCCCACCTCAGCCCACCGACCTGGCCAACAACGATGAGCATCCTACCTCAGCTAAACCCGTGGGGGTCAGCCCACCTCAGCCCACCGACCTGGCCAACAACGATGAGCATCCCACCTCAGCTAAACCCGTGGGGTTCAGCCCACCTCAGCCCACCCACCTGACCAACAACGATGAGCAGCCCACCTCAGCTAAACCCGTGGGGTTCAGCCCACCTCAGCCCACCGACCTGGCCAACAACGATGAGCAGCCCACCTCAGCTCGACCCGAGGTGTCCGGCCCACCTCAGCCCACCCACCTGTCCAACAACGATGAGCTGACCGCTTCTGAGGTCCAGCCATCCCAAGGCCACAACTATCAGGTTGAGCGAATCCTCGCCATGAGCTCCCTCCAGAGTTCTAGATCTCGATGTTTAAATGCGGCGGTGCCAACGGTGCCTGAGGTTACTATACTGGATAAAGCAATACCTCCATCAGAAGGTGAGCAGGGTAACTACCACTGGGATTTTTCCCCCGCTATATATAGCGATCGCTTGTTTAGACAAAAATAAATTTGTAAGACCGCACCTTTGGAAGCTGTTATTTTTCACCATGACCCTCCCCCCCACCCACCCCCCTGTAATTATGTAATTAATTATATAAGGTATCGACAGAGGAGGCTCACCAGGAATTTTCCGACCCCCCCCTTATATATAGCCAAAGTATGATCAGGCATGTTGACGCAAGGCTTATTTTGTTCTGAAAGTGGATTTTTTCTAGCTGTATGGTTTTAGTCCTCCACCCAGGGATTTTTTCCCCTCTATATATAGCGATCGCTTGTTTCGACCCTGTTTCAGCGAAACTATAGGTATGAAAAAGAAAGAAAAATTGTTTACCCTACATGCACCTAAGTAGCTATAAAAACACTGGAATACGCTGAAAAACACTGGAATACGCTGAAATACGCTGAAAACACTGAAATACTACTGGAAAACATGCTGAAATACGCTGAATATGTTGGAAAACACTGAAATTCGCTGGAAAACACTGAAATAACGCTGGAAAACACTGAAAATACGCTGGAAAACACTGAAACACCGCTCGCTGAAATACGCTGGAAAACACTGAAATACGCTGAAAAACACTGGAAAACACTGAAATACGCTGAAATACGCTGAATTTGCAGGAGGCCTAAAACCATGAAGCTAGAAAATACCCTCTTGCAGATTTGAAAAAACAAAAATCACTGGTAACTACCAGACCTGTTCTTTTCAAAGCTAGAGAAAAAAGTGGATTTTGTCTTAGCTCTATGGTCGGTAGGCCTCCAATGGACAGCGTGTTTAATGCTTCAATAGCTTTTTACCTTATAATACCTACCTTATATCCACCCTAATACCTCTACTATACCTTATACCTTATACTATACATAACCTATAGCGTTATACCTTATACCTTATACCTTATACCTTATTTATCCTGAGATATACACCTTAACCATTATACCTGCGGCCTGACAGTATTTTTATACCTTATAGCCCTTAGTACCTTATACCTTATTTTTAATTAAACTTAATCCTTATACTTATACCTATACTATAAGGGCATCCAGGGTAAAAGAAATGCATTAACAGGAGTACCCAGGCCGCAATGCCTTAGTACGGCCGTCATTTTTTCGACAAGGACTGTAATGGATGTATGGGCAGCCTCTCGTTTTTAGGGCGTGGGGGGAGGAATTTTTTATTTCGCCCGTGCAGTCGCGATAAATTTCGTAAATGGGGCTTGGCATAATTTCATCTTTAGGGCTGGGTGTGAATTCCAAGCGCATGTGGGGCACGTCAAGATAGGCAGCGATTGGTCAAGGGAGGGGTTATAAGGTACGGTTGACTGAAGAACAGATTCAGTTCTTCTCAGACATGGTGTGAAATCTGGCTTGTGTGAAGCTAGCGATCGCTATTTATAGCGGTAGAAATCCGAGTTCCAACTACAGAGCTAATTCCTTTTAGGCACACGCAGTAAGCATTAGATAGCTCAGCACTGGGCATCACTGTATTTCAATTTCTTGGGTTGTAGGCAGCAGAGTGTGTCAGTTTTCTGGCTACGTGCAGTAGCTTCTGTCTAGATAGCTTCCTTGGCCATGGATGCCACCTAAATATTTAATGTTTATTGGGTTGGACGCTGAGTGTGTCAGTTATTTTTGGCTAAAGCCGCATTTAGCTCTAGATAGCTCCTTGAGCCAGCCACTGGGATCCACTTATATTTCATATTTCTTGGGTTGTAAAGGAGCAGAGTGGTAGTTTTCTCGGTACGCGAGTAGTTTAGATAGTCTTGAGCCAGCCGCTGGGCCTCAATCTAAACATTCTTGTGTTGAGCAGCAGAGGTGTCTTCCTTCGGTACGAGCAGTAAGTTCTAGATATGTAGTCTTGAGCCAGCGGGTAATTCAAAGCGCGGCTTTTGAGCGCTGATTTTTACCCTCTGCTCTAGGAGTTTTTTGCAACCCCT
>JAJSRW010001808.1:0-55869 GCA_022414725.1 Microglena sp. YARC | reverse complement strand
TAAACCTTTTTGGCCTTCAATTGACTATAAAGCCGTCGGAGGATTGGAGGCTACCAAAGGAGAGAGGAGCTTGCCTAACCAAATACTAGCCGTCTCACCTGCAGCTTCCCTGGGCTATCCCGTGCTACAAACCTACGAGCTTGCACCAACCCCTCACCCAAGACCAGACACCAAAGAAAAGTCACGAGGACCCAAAGGTGAGCGTGACTTCTAGGAAAGAGGGGAGCCCTCCAGGCGCAAGAATCGCCAAGTCTGAGTTCGAGAGGCTTCGAGTAATATCCACTGGACCATACCCAGAAGAGTGAGGCGCTCCCTCATAAAGTCAAACACACGCGCAATTCTTCTGGTTTTTCCATTACTTTCGGTTTTAGTTTTGCCATTGTTTTTGCTTTTTTACCACACCAAGTGAGGTACTTCTAGGAAGCAGGATCTCCAAGCGGCGTGAAGCTTCGAGTCTGGCCCAGGGACTATCTTGTCTCAAATCATAACCAGCGAAACGCGGAGTGGTGTAAGGAAGCACGTGGCCCAGCGCTACTAATGTCTTACATAGAGAAGTCGGGCCAGGGATATTTGTTTCAAATCATTAAGAGGAAATCTATTCATAATTTTCTCCCACCTCTTCCTCCACTCCCAACCCCTTTTTCTATCCCAAAACCACACGGATTTACTATTTCTTCCATTTTGGATCGATTATGGTCATTTTAGTCATTCATAAAAAAAACTTTCTTTTTTTTAGGTTTCTTATTTCCGATTCAATTGGCCAAAACGGGGTCGGCGCCACCGCTGGGGTAGGATGACGGTATAGTCCGGAGGATGCGATATATTCCGGAAAACAAATCCTGGTCTGGGCTCCAAGAAGGCCATCTCATTTTCCAGTCCACAGACCATTCCTGAAACTGAGGCCTGTTAACATTCTTTATACATTTTCTCGTTTCTGTTTATTTCTTATATTATTATTTATAACATTTATTTATTTATTTATTTCTTTATGCATTTATTTATCTCATAATCTCCATACGTGTTGAAGGTCCTAAATAGCCCATTCAGGGCTCCGGTTCGGAGTTGAATCGCTATCTGATTCAGGGTCTACACCGCTACACGACCCAAATTTGCCGGAATTGGCATTCTGAGTAAGATCAAATTGTCGCGAATGCGTCAGCCTAGGGCGCAGGGCTAATCTGTTCGATCCGCATCTGGCCGCAAGCAAGCCCCAGCTCGGAGGCCAGCTGGCAGTACAACAAAGATGTACAAGAAGACTGTGAATCGACTTCAATGAGATGGTGAAAACCTTTGTTTTGTTTGCAGATCATTCTTCATGCTATCAAGCCAGAAACTGGTTACGTCTACTCACAGCATCCGCACCCGAATCTACGTACTACATACGTGAGTTAGGACACCCACAAATGCAAGATTATCAGTGCTTTTGGCTCTGTGTGCTTTTCCGTACTACCTTGACGCTTACTATCCCAACCTGCCATCACCATTGACAGTAGAAGAAGGTGTGAGCTATAGGCAACTACGCTACTTTTTATTTTTTGGAATTCGTTTTGAGCGGCGATGGACCTGGAATCGATGGTCCTTAAGAAAAACCCACCATGACCTATTTGTGGCCCTTGACACTCCTCCCAACTTTTCAGGGAGTCCCTACGGCATCCTTGCACAGCTTCCAGGCCTTCCGGCTATCAGGCGGAGGAAGATGGAAGCATTGAAGCGGGCAATCACCATTTGTCACAGGTAGTGCGTTTAATATACATCGTATTTAGATCAATAATTAGATCATGTTTAGATCATGTTTAATCAATGTAAACACTATTTATGTCATGCTCATGTTCATATGCTCATGTGGAGGAAGATGGAAGCATGAAGCGGCATCAACCATGTTTGTCACAGCGTACGTGTGCTTCGAAAATAATTACATCATTTGTACTCAATGGATATACCTAATTCACATCATATCAATGCAATGCCTGGCTTTAAGGCATCAGGCTTAGGCTTAGGTCCAGGCCTCAGCTCCGGCTTAGGCTCAGGCTCAGGCTCAGCTGGCTGAAGGCTTAGGCCTCAGCTCAGGCTAAGGTAGCTGCAGGCATGGAGCCAGGGGCTCAGGCTCAGCTTAAGGCTTGCTCAGGCTACAGGCTTAAGGCCCTCAGCTCTAGGCTCGCGCTTAGGCCTTTAGCTAGGCTTAGGCTCAGCTTAGCTTTCAGGCTCAGGCTCAGGCTAGGCGGTAGCAGCTCGGGGAGGGGAAAGTAGCTTGAAGGCTCAGGCTCCAGGCCTCAGGCCTCAGCTCAGTTTGAGGGCTACAGCTAGGCTTAGGCTCGAGCGCTGCAGGCTTGAGGCTGCAAGTGCTTAGGCTTACGCTCAGGCTTGAGGCGTCGGCACTTAGGCCAAGCTTCAGAGGGTGTTAGGTTACGGCTCGTAGGCCCTCAGACTAGGCTTAGGCTTAGGCTCAGGCTTAGGCTCCAGGCTGGTAGTCCAGGGCTCAAAGGCTAAGGCTTAGGCTTTAGGCTTAGCCACACTAGGCCAGGCTTAGGCCTTAGGCTCAGCTTAGGCTCAGGCTCAGGCTCAGGCTAGGCTCAGGCTTAGGCTTAGGCTCAGCTTAGGCTCAGGCTTAGTCAGCTTTCCAGCTTAGCTCTAGCTTAGCTGAGGCAGGCTCAGGCTTAGGCTCAGGCTTAGGCTCAGGCTCAGGCCTGAAGCTCTAGGTCGGCTTAGGCTCCAACAGGCTTCAGCTTAGGCCTCAGGGCTATTCAGCTGTAGGAATATAACTATGTTATCAACAGGCAAGGGTGCTTCACTCAAAGAAAATCATATGTATGTCATGTTTTGCCAATTGTCCATCATGCTCATGCTCATCCATGCTCGTGCTTAAGAGGAGGAAGCTGGACGCATGAGCGGCATCATCGACCATGTTATTACAGGTTAGGTGGTGAACTAAAACACAAAGAAAATCATATGTATATCATGTGTATGCCATATTTCCATCATGCTCATGCTTAAGAGGAGGAAGCTGGAGGCATTGAGCGTCAACCACACGTTCGGTTTCTTAAATTAAATTTAATCGAATTTTATATAGAATAAATGTGTAAACAATATTTAAAACAAATGAACCATCACAGGTTAGGTGTTAACAGAAAGAAAATCCTATGTATATAATGTTATGCCATATTTCCATCATGCTCACACTGCTCATGCTCATCATGCTCATGCGTTCTTATGCCAATACTCATGCCCATGCTCGTGAACATGCTCATCAGGTGCCCCCATGCTCAATGCTCATCTTCTGGGACCATGCTCATTCCCTGCTCATGGCATGCTCATGAATATGCTTCTTCATGCTGCACACAATGCCCATGCTATGTCTCATGCGCTCAGGCTCTCGCTCATGCTCATGCCCAGCTCAATGACCATGCTATGCTCATGCTCTCATGCCCAAGCTCGATGCTCATGATGCTCGCTCATGCTCATGCTCATAGCTCATGCTCATGGCTCAGGCTCATCAATGGCCATGCTCCTTCGCTCATGCTCATGCTCATACATCTGCCCATGCTCATGCTCGTGACCATGCTCATGCTCATGCATGCTTGCTCATGCAATGCTCATGCGGGGATGCCATGCTCATGCTCATGCTATGCCCATGCTCATGGCTCATGCTCATCTCATAGTGCCCATGATGCTCATGCTCATTTGCTCATGCTCATGCTCCATCTCATGCTCATGACATGCTCATGGCTCCCATGATGCTCATGCTCATGCTCATGCGCATGCCTCTGCCATGCTCATGCTCCATGCTCATGCTCATGCTCATTGCATCATGCTCATGCTCAGGCCATGCTGCTCAGCTCATGCTCATGCTCATGGGCCATGCCTCATGCTCATGCTCATGCTCATGCTCATCAGGGCTCATCCTCAGCTCGCCTCATGCTCATGCTCATGCTCCCATGCTTCCTGCTCATGCTCATGCCCATGCTCTGCTATGCACTGGTGCTCATGCTCAATGCCACACATGCTCATGCTCATGCTCATGCTCATGCTCATGATCATGGCATGCTCATGCTATGCTCCAGCTCCCATTGGCCATGCTCATGCTACCTATGCTCATGTCTCAATGCTCATGCTCATCTGGCCATGCTCATGGCCATGCTCATGCCATGACATGCTCATGCTCATGCTCAATGCTCATGCTCATCATGGCTCATGCTCATGCTCATGCTCCGATGGCCATGCTCATGCTCATGCTCAGGGCCATTCATGCTCATGCTCAATGCTTCGATGCTCATCTCATGGCCATGCTCATGCTCATGCCATCTCATGGCCGATGCTCATGCTCATGCTCCTCGGATGCTCATGCTCTATGCTCATGCTTCATGCTCATGCTCATGCTCATGCCATGCTCATGCTCATGGCTCATGCTCATGCTCATGCTCATGCTCATGGCTCATGCCTCAATGCTCATGGCTCATGCTCATGCTCATGCTCATGCTCATGCCCATGCTCATGCTCTCATGCCATGCTACTCATGCCTTTGCCATGCCATGGATCATGCCATGTCATGCTCATGCCCTGCCATGCTCATGCTCATGCTCATGCTCATGCTCATGCCATGCTCATGCTCATGCTCATGCACATGCTCATGCTATGCTCATGCCCTCATGCTCTCATGCTCATGCTCAGCTCATGCCATGCTCACATGCTCATGGCCATGCTCACATGCTCATATGCCATGCTCATGCTCATGCTCTATGTCAATGCTCATGCTCATGGCCATGCTCATGCTCATGCTCATGCTCATGCTCATGGCTCCATGCTCATCTCATGGCCATGCTCCATGCATCATGCTCATGCCATGCTCATGCTCATCATGCCTCATGCCATGCTCATGCTCGCCATGCTCATGCTCATGCTCATGCTCTCATGGCCATGCTCCATGCTCATATCTCATGCTCATGCTCATGCTCATGCTCATGCTCATGCTCATGCCATGCTATGCTCATGCTCAATGCTCATGCTCTGCCATGGGCATGCTCATGCTCATGCTCATGCCTCATGCTATGCTCATGCTCTCATGCTCATGCTCATGCTCATGGCAATGCTCATGCTCATGAAAATGCTCATCTATGATGCTGCTCAAGTCATGGCTATGGCTCATGCACTCGAATGCTCATGCTCATGCTCATTGCTCATCTCATCATGCTCATGCTCAAATGCCAATTGCTCATGCTCATGTGCTCATGGCTCATGTCTGGCCATGATGCTCATGCTCGCATGGCCTCATGCTCCTCAATGCTCATGCTCATATCATGCTCATGCTCATGCTATCATGCTATGCCAATAGCTCATGCTCAATGCTCATGCCCATGCTCAATGCTCGATGCTCATGCTCATGCTCATGCACTGCTCATGCTTGCTCCATGCTCTATCACTCATGCTCAATGCTCATGCTCAAATGCATCAGCTGATGGGCATGGCTCATAATCATGCTCAGGCCATGCTCATGCTCATGCTATGCTCGCTCATGCCCCATGCTCATGGCTCATCATGCTCATGCTCATGGCAATGCTCATGCTCATGCTCATGCTTCATTGCTCTGCTCATGCTCATGCTCTCCATGCAGGCTCAATGCTCATGGCTCATGGCTCATCATGCTCATTGCTCATGCTCATGCTCATTGCTCTGCTCACATGCCATGACCATGCTCATAGCTCATGCTCATGCTCATGCTCATGCTCTATTATGCTGCTCATGGGCTCATGCTCATGCTCAAATGCTCATGCTCATGCTCATGCTCATCTCATGCTAATGGCTTGCTCATCTTCATGCATGGCTCATGCTCAATGCATGCCATGCTCATGCTCATGCTCATGCCATGCTCATGCTTCATGCTCATGCTCATGCTCATGCTCATGCCATGCTCATGCTCAGCTCATGCTCATGCTCATGCCATGCTCATGCCATGCTCATGCTCATGCTCATGCTCATGCTCATGCTTCATGCCATGCTGCTCATGCTCATGCTCATGGCTCGATGCTGCTCATGCTCATCGCCATGCTCATGCTCATGCTCGATGCTCATGGCATGCTCATGCTCATGCTCATGCCATGCCATGCTCATGCTCATGCTCATGCATGCTCATGCTCATGCTCATGGCCATGCCAGCTCATGCTCATGCTCATGCTCATGCTCATGCTCATGGCTCATGCTCATGCTCATGCGCCATCATGCTCATGCTCATGCTCATGCTCATGCTCATGCTGGCCATGCTCATGCTCATGCTCATGCTCATGCTCATGCTCATGCTCATGCCATGCTCAATGCTCATGCTCATGCTCATATGCCCATGCTCATAGCTCATGCTCTGCTCATCCATGCTCATGCTCATGCTCATGCTCATGGCCATGCAATGCTCATGCTCTCATGCATCTAATCTCTATGGCTCATGGCCATGCTCATGCTCATGCTCATGCTCATGGCCATGCCCATGCTCATGCTCTCTGGCATGCTCATGCTCTCATGCTCATGGCCATGCTCATGCTCATGCTCATGCTCATGGCTCATGCTCATGCTCATGGCCATGCTCATGCTCATGCTCATGCCCATGCTCATGCTCATGCTCAATGTCATGACTCATGCTCATGCTCATAGCTCATGCTCATGCTGGCCATGCCATGCTCATGCTCTCTCATGGCCATGCTCATGCCAATGCTCATGCTCATGCTCGATGCCATGCTCAATGCTCCCATGCTCATGCTCATGCCTCCAATGCTCACTCAATGCTCATGGCCATGCATTATGCTCATGCTCATGGCTCATGCTCATGCTCTATGCTCAATGCTCATGCTCATTGCTCTATGGCCATGCTCCATATGCAATGGCCATGCTCATGCTCTCATGCTCTATGCTCATGCTCATGCTCATGCTCCATGGCCATGCTCATGCTCATGCTTCTGCTCATATGCTCATGCTCATGCTCATCTCAATGTTCATGCTCATGCTCATGCTCATGCTCATGCCTATGCTCATGCTCATGCTCATGCCATCTCATGCTCCATGGCCATGCATGCTCATGCTATGCTCAATGCTCATGCTCATGCTCATGCTCATGCTCATGCTCATGCTCATGCTCATGCCATGGCTCATGCTCATGCTCATGCCACTCTCCTCATGCTCAATGCTCATGCTCATGGCTCATGCTCATGCTCAATTCATGCTCATGCTCATGGATGCTCATGCTTCCTCAATGCTCATCATGCTCATGCTCATGCTCATGCTCATGCTCATGCTCTTCATGCTCATGCTCATGCTCATGCTCCATGCTCATGCTCATGCTCATGCTGCTCTGCCATGCCATGTGCTCATGCCTATGCTCATGCTCATGCTCATGCCATGTGCTCATGATGCACGCCATGCTCATGCCATGCTCATGCTCATGCTCATGGCCATGCTCATGCTCATGGCCATGCTTAAGAGGAGGAAGCTGGAGGCATTGAGGCGTCAACCACGTTCTCAGAGGTGAGGGTGCTTTTATACATCATAATATTGTAGAAATAAATTATCAGCACGAACTCAGGGTTCCCATCAGTTAAACGATTGTTTGGGGTTCAGCTTATCAGTGCTTTTTCTTTTTAAGCCCTTCCTATACGGTTGGGCAAGTCCCTTTAGCCTATTTGGCCTACCCCTGGACTGTAACATACATACATACATACATACATACATACATACATACATACATACATACATACATGCATACATACATACATACATACATACGTACATACATACATACATACATACATACATACATACATACATACATACATACATACATACATACATACATACATACAACGTATGTTCCTGTCAGAATGGTGAACTACAGGAACACGGATGCTATATCGGCATCTAGATCTATCCTGACAGTCCCGTCAGGTAGAAAGTGTCAAAACTAAAGAAGGGAGCTACCACCCTGAACCCTGTAATGATATACATCATATTTATGTTACCGGTTTATTTAATGATATACATCATATTTATGTTACCTGTATATTTAGAACCACTCGCAAAGTTATCCAAGCCCAAATCGTCTCACTCCTTGTCCTCCTCCAGCAATCTCCCATCCACCCATCACCCCTCCACCACCCCGGACCCCCCCACACACACCACCACCCCTATGTCACAATATTGCCACAACCCCACAATATTGTGACATAGGGGTGTGTGTGTGTGTGAATATTGATACAACCCCATATGGTAGCCATTCTCCGGTACGTACACATGCTTGCAAATGGGAGGGTCCCCTCAATCTCACGTCCTGTGGCAGCTCGTACTAATTTTCATTTGTGTACCAAACAACCCCATAACCCCTCCCCCTAAAGGTGCAAGGCATCATCCGCTCGCTGGCAAGGTCTTCCAAGCCTGGCCCCACTCACTCCTCCTCCTCCAGCAAAATCCCATCCGCCCACCAACCGCCGCCCCCTAAGAGCTCCCCCCCCGATATGGACGTCCTCATGGATACCAAGCGCCGCGAGTTGGAGAGACTGCATGCCGAGCTCCAGAACAAAGTGCGGAAGGCAGAACTGGCTCGCAAAGAACAAGAACAACAACAACAACAACAACAACAACAACAACAACAACAACAACAACACCCACACCAGCAGCACAACGACAGCAGTACAGCAACAAAACAGCAGCTGCGGCAGCAGCAGCTAGCCGCGGCTCATGCGGCTGCTCTCGTTCCCCAACCTCGGCAGACGGCGACGAACTCCGATGAGGGCAGGGAGAGGGAGATGGAGAGGGAGATGGAAAGGCCGACCTCAGCTCCCCGAAAATCAATCCTAGAAATCCAGCAGCGCATCAGAGCCAAGTTGTCTGAGTTGGGGACGCTGACCAAGGCAGCGAACGCAGATTCTGACATCCGCCCCCCCTCACGCCATCGCGTGTCTAGTCAGCCCGACATTCTAGAGCTCTGTGGCGCCAGCAGCACGGACGACATGGACACGGACCATGGGCCAGCTGGCGCTGGTGCACAGGCTGGCGGCTGCAGCACCAGCATGGACGACATGGACACGGACCATGGGCCAGCTGGCAGCAGGGCAAAAGCCAAGCCTGGTGCCATAAACCCTCTTGCCTTTGCTCAGTCTGTTATCGCTTGTAGAAAGAAGACAATACAAATGACACGGGGGCAGAGTGGGGCATCGGGTGGCAATGGAAATGGGGGAGTGGCTCAGCAAGGGTCTAGTAGTAGCAGCAACACTCGACATAAAGGGCAGGGTGAGGCATTCTGATGGCAATGAAATGGGAAAATGGCTCAGCATGGTCTAGTGGTAGCAAGCAGCACACTAGGCAGGAGTGAGGCATCTGACGGCAATGGAAACCGGGGAGTGGCTCAGCATGGGTCTAGCACCCATGTTGCAGTAGCCAGCCATCCCATTAGCACCCAACCCAGTAGCCAGCCATCCCAGTAGCACCCAACCCAGTAGCACCCAACCCAGTAGCCAGCCAACCCAGTAGCACCCAACCCAGTAGCCAGCCAACCCAGTAGCACCCAACCCAGTAGCCAGCCAACCTAGCCAGTCTACCAAGTAGCACTAGACGTCAAGGTGGGCCGCAGCCAAGTGGTGTTAGTGGAGACAGGGGTATGACTTATCACACGTATAATAATGGTGCACATGGTGGTGGCGACCAGCCTAGTGGTGTTAGTGGGAACGGGAGTCTGGCCCATCACGGGTCAAGGAATGGCGCACTACATGGTGGTGGAGACCAGCCTAGTGGTGTGAGTGGGCACGGGAGTCTGGCTCGTCACGGGTCTAGCAATGGCGCACTACATGGTGGTGGCGTCGGGTCTAGTGGTCCAAGTGGGAATGGGAGTTTGGCTCATCACAGGTCAAGGGATGGCGCACTACATGATGGTGGAGATCAGCCTAGTGACGGGAAGAGCAATGCAGAAGGAGCTGCATGTGCGGAAGATAGGGAAGACAAGCAAGCTCCTTTCGATGCTATGAAGGTTCGACAACTGCCTATTGAGGTGAGTGGAAGCCCCAAACCCCAAACCGTAAACCTTAAACCCCAAACTTGGTCGATACTATGAAGGTTCGACAACTGCCTATTGAGGTGATTGCAAGCCCTGAACCCTAAACCCTATACCCCAAACTTGGTCGATTCTATGAAGGTTCGACAACTGCCTATTGAGGTGAGTGCAAGCCCTTAACCCTAAACCCCAAACTTGGTGGATGCTATGAAGGTTCGACAACTGCCGATTGAGGTGAGTGCAAGCCCTAAACCCTACACCCTAAACCCCAAACTTGGTCGATGCTATGAAGGTTCGACAACTGCCGATTGAGGTGAGTGTGTATGTATGTATGTTACAGTCCAGGGGTAGGCCAAATAGGCTAAAGGGACTTGCCTAACTGTATAGGAAGGGCTTCAAAATAAAAAGCACTGATGAACTGAACCCCAAACAATCGTTTTACCAACGGGGGCCCTGAGTTAGTGCTACATTGATCATTTAATTATACAATCATACTATATGAGCATCTGAGCCCGTCGTACCGTACCGCAGTGACCCCCGTGGCCACGTCAGCGACAGGTCTCGGAAAATCGAGATCCGAAACCAAAGAAACCAATGCCCTGAAACCACGCGCTAAACCCTGCCCCACGCGCTATTATACAATAATATAGGTGAGTGCTCGAATTGTTCGTTGTGCATTGTGAATTGTGTTCGTTGTTCATCGTGGATTGTGTATTGGTGTACGTCGTGAAGTGTGCATATTCCATTGTGTATTGGTGTACGTCGTGTAGTGCGCATATTCCATTGTGTATTGGTGTACGTCGTGTAGTGTGCATATTCCATTGTGTATTGGTGTACGTCGTGTAGTGTGCATATTCCATTGTGTATTGGTGTACGTCGTGTAGTGTGCATATTCCATTGTGTATTGGTGTACGTCGTGTACATTGTTATTGGTGTACTGCATATTCCATTGTGTAGTGTAGTCGTGTAGTGTGCATATTCCATTGTGTATTGGTGTACGTCGTGTGTAGTGTGCAGTATTCCATTGTGTATTGTGTAACGTCGTGTAGTAGTGTGCATATTCCATTGTGCGTGGTGTACGTCGTCGTGTAGTGTGCATATTCCATTGTGTATTGTGTACTGTTCGTGTAGTGTGCATATTCCCATTGTGTATTGGTGTACGTCGTGTAGTGTGCATATTCCATGTGTGTAATTGGTGTACGTCGTGTAGTGTGCATATTCCATTGTGTATTGGTGTACGTCGTGTAGTGTGCATATTCCATTGTGTATTGGTGTACGTCGTGTAGTGTGCATATTCCATTGTGTATTGGTGTACGTCGTGTAGTGTGCATATTCCATTGTGTATTGGTGTACGTCGTGTAGTGTGCATATTCCATTGTGTATTGGTGTACCGTCGTGTAGTGTGCATATTCCATTGTGTATTGGTGTACGTCGTGTAGTGTGCATATTCCATTGTGTATTCGGTGTACGTCGTGTAGTGTGCATATTCATTGTGTATTGGTGTATCGTCGTGTAGTGTGCATATTCCATTGCTGTATTGGTGTACGTCGTGTAGTGTGCTACATTTGTGTATTGGTGTACGTCGTGTAGTGTGCATATTCCATTGTGTATTGTGTACGTCGTGTAGTGTGCATATTCCATTGTGTATTGGTGTACGTCGTGTAGTGTGCATATTCCATTGTGTATTGGTGTACGTCGTTGTAGTGTGCATTATTCCATTGTGTATTGGTGTACGTCGTGTAGTGTGCATATTCTCGTGTATGTGTGTAATTGGTGTACGTCGTGTAAATATTCCATTGTGTATGTGTGTGCATATTCCCCATTGGTGTACGTGTAGTGGTCATTGTGTATTGGTGTACGGTAGTGTGCATATTCCATTGTGTATTGGGTGTACGTCGTGTAGTGTGCATATTCCATTGTGTATTGGTGTACTCGTCGTGTAGTGTGCATATTCCATTGTGTTAGTGGTGTACGTCCGTGTAGTGTGCATATTCCATTGTGTACTTCGGTGTACGTCGTTGTAGTGTGCATATTCCAGTGTATTGGTGTAACGTCGTGTAGGTGGTGCATATTCCCCAGTGTATGTGTGTGTATTGGTGTACGTCGTGTAGTGTGCATATTCCATTGTGTATTGGTGTACGTCGTGTAGTGTGCATATTCCATTGTGTATTGGTGTACGTCGTGTAGTGTGCATATTCCATTGTGTATTGGTGTACGTCGTGTAGTGTGCATATTCCATTGTGTATTGGTGTACGTCGTGTAGTGTGCATATTCCATTGTGTATTGGTGTACGTCGTTGTAGTGTGCATATTCCATTGTGTATTGGTGTACGTCGTGTAGTGTGCATATTCCATTGTGTATTGGGTGTACGTCGTGTAGTGTGCATATTCCATTGTGTATTGGTGTACGTCGTGTAGTGTGCATATTCCATTGTGTATTGGTGTACGTCGTGTAGTGTGCATATTCATTGTGTATTGGTGTACGTCGTGTAGTGTGCATATTCCATTGTGTATTGGTGTACGTCGTGTAGTGTGCATATTCCATTGTGTATTGGTGTACGTCGTGTAGTGTGCATATTCCATTGTGTATTGGTGTACGTCGTGTAGTGTGCATATTCCATTGTGTATTGGTGTACGTCGGTGTAGTGTGCATATTCCATTGTGTATTGGTGTACGTCGTGTAGTGTGCATATTCCATTGTGTATTGGTGTACGTACGTGTAGTGTGCATATTCCATTGTGTATTGTGTACGTCGTGTAGTGTGCATATTCCATTGTGTATTCGGTGTACGTCGTGTAGTGTGCATATTCCATTTGTGTATTGGTGTACGTCGTGTAGTGTGCATTATTCCATTGTGTATTGGTGTACGTCGTTGTAGTGTGCAATATTCCATTGTTGTATTGTGTGTACGTCGTGTAGTGTGCATATTCCATTGTGTATCGGTGTACGTCCGTTGTAGTGTGCATATTCCATTGCTGTAATTGTAGTGTGACGTAATCGTGTAGTGTGCATATTCCATTGTGTATTGGTGTACGTCGTGTAGTGTGCATATTCCATTGTGTATTGGTGTACGTCGTGTAGTGTGCATATTCCATTGTGTATTGGTGTACGTCGTGTAGTGTGCATATTCCATTGTGTATTGGTGTACGTCGTGTAGTGTGCATATTCCATTGTGTATTGGTGTACGTCGTGTAGTGTGCATATCCCATTGTGTATTGGTGTACGTCGTTGTAGTGTGCATATTCCATGTGTGGTGTACGTCGTGTAGTGTGCATATTCCATTGTGTATTGTGTACGTCGTGTAGTGTGCATATTCCATTGTGTATTGGTGTACGTCGTGTAGTGTGCATATTCCATTGTGTATTGGTGTACGTCGTGTAGTGTGCATATTCCATTGTGTATTGGTGTACGTCGTGTAGTGTGCATATTCCATTGTGTATTGGTGTACGTCGTGTAGTGTGCATATTCCATTGTGTATTGGTGTACGTCGTGTAGTGTGCATATTCCATTGTGTATTGGTGTATTCGTCGTGTAGTGTGCATATTCCATTTGTGTATTGGTGTACGTCGTGTAGTGTGCATATTCCATTGTGTATTGGTGTATCGTCGTGTAGTGTGCATATTCCATTGTGTATTGGTGTACGTCGTGTAGTGTGCATATTCCATTGTGTATTGGTGTACGTCGCTGTAGTGTGCATATTCCATTGTGTATTGGTGTACGTCGTGTAGTGTGCATATTCCATTGTGTAATTGGTGTACGTCGTGTAGTGTGCATATTCCATTGTGTATTGGTGTACGTCGTGTAGTGTGCATATTCCATTGTGTATTCGGTGTACGTCGTGTAGTGTGCATATTCCATTGTGTATCGGTGTACGTCGTTGTAGTGTGCATATTCCATTGTGTATCGGTGTACGTCGTGTAGTGTGCATATTCCATTGTGTATTGGTGTACGTCGTGTAGTGTGCATATTCCATTGTGTATCGGTGTACGTCGTGTAGTGTGCATATTCCATTGTGTATCGGTGTACGTCGTGTAGTGTGCATATTCCATTGTGTATTGGTGTACGTCGTGTAGTGTGCATATTCCATTGTGTATTGGTGTACGTCGTGTAGTGTGCATATTCCATTGTGTATTGGTGTACGTCGTGTAGTGTGCATATTCCATTGTGTATTGGTGTACGTCGTGTAGTGTGCATATTCCATTGTGTATTGTGTACGTCGTGTAGTGTGCATATTCCATTGTGTATTGGTGTACGTCGTGTAGTGTGCATAATTCCATTGTGTATTGTGTACGTCGTGTAGTGTGCATATCCATTGTGTATTGTGTACGTCGTGTAGTGTGCATATTCCATTGTGTATCTGTGTACGTCGTTGTAGTGTGCATATTCCATTGTGTATCTGTGTACGTCGTGTAGTGTGCATATTCCATTGTGTATCGGTGTACGTCGTGTAGTGTGCATATTCCATTGTGTATCGGTGTACGTCGTGTAGTGTGCATATTCCATTGTGTATTGGTGTACGTCGTGTAGTGTGCATATTCCATTAGTGTGTATACGTCGTGTAGTGTGCATATTCCATTGTGTATCGGTGTACTCGTGTAGTGTGTCGTGTAGTGTGCATATTCCATTGTGTATCGGTGTACGTCGTGTAGTGTGCATATTCCATTGTGTATGTGTACGTCGTGTAGTGTGCATATTCCATTGTGTATCGGTGTACGTCGTGTAGTGTGCATATTCCATTGTGTATTGGTGTACGTCGTGTAGTGTGCATATTCCATTGTGTATCTGTGTACGTCGTGTAGTGTGCATATTCCATTGTGTATTGGTGTACGTCGTGTAGTGTGCATATTCCATTGTGTATTGGTGTACGTCGTGTAGTGTGCATATTCCATTGTGTATTGGTGTACGTCGTGTAGTGTGCATATTCCATTGTGTATTGGTGTACGTCGTGTAGTGTGCATATTCCATTGTGTATTGGTGTACGTTCGTGTAGTGTGCATATTCCATTGTGTATTGGTGTACGTCGTGTAGTGTGCATATTCCATTGTGTATCGGTGTACGTCGTTGTAGTGTGCATATTTCCATTGTGTATCGGTGTACGTCGTGTAGTGTGCATATTCCATTGTGTATCGGTGTACGTCGTGTAGTGTGCATATTCCATTGTGTATCGGTGTACGTCGTGTAGTGTGCATATTCCATTGTGTATCGGTGTACGTCGTGTAGTGTGCCATATTCCATTGTGTATCGGTGTACGTCGTGTAGTGTGCATATTCCATTGTGTATCGGTGTACGTCGTGTAGTGTGCATATTCCATGTGTATTGGTGTACGTCGTGTAGTGTGCATATTTCCATTGTGTATTGGTGTATGTCGTCGTGTAGTGTGCATATTCCATTGTGTATTGGTGTACGTCGTGTAGTGTGCATATTCCATTGTGTATTGGTGTACGTCGTGTAGTGTGCATATTCCATTGTGTATTGGTGTACGTCGTGTAGTGTGCATATTCCATCGTGTATTGGTGTACGTCGTGTAGTGTGCATATTCCATTGTGTATTGGTGTACGTCGTGTAGTGTGCATATTCCATTGTGTATCGGTGTACGTCGTGTAGTGTGCATATTCCATTATGTATCGGTCATTGTGGATAGTGGATTTTTCATTTTACATCGTGGATTGTGGATTTAAATTTTTACATTGTGTGTTCTTGATTTTGCATCGTGTTTTGTTCATTTTGTTTTTGTGCTTTGTGTATTGTTTTAGTTGTTCATTGTGTACTGTTGTACGTTTAGTGCGCATTGAAATTGAAATTGAAATGTTACATCTGTGTAATACAGTTACTCACACAACGTGGAGTTAAGGACACCATAGCGTAAGCCGGAGCTAGCTATGGTCACCGTTTAGTTTTACATTGTGCATTTTACATTGTGCATTTACATTGTGCATTTACATTGTGCATTTTTACAATACATTGTACAGTTTTACATTGTGCATTTACATTGCGCATTTTACATTGTGCATTGTTCATAGTGTTTTGTTCATAGTTGATTGTGCATTGCGTTTTGTGTATTGTACATCGTTCACTATTCATTGTACATCGTTCACTATTCATTGTACATCGTTCACTATTCATTGTACATCGTTCACTATTCATTGTACATCGTTCACTATTCATTGTACATCGTTCACTATTCATTGTACATCGTTCACTAATAGTTGTACATCGTTCACTATTCATTGTACATCGTTCACTATTCATTGTACATCGTTCACTATTCATTGTATATCGTTCACTATTCATTGTACATCGTTCTCTATTCATTGTACATCGTTCACTATTCATTGTACATCGTTCAATATTCATTGTACATCGTTCAATATTCATTGTACATCGTTCAATATTCATTGTACATCGTTCACTATTCATTGTACATCGTTCACTATTCATTGTACATCGTTCACTATTCATTGTACATCGTTCACTATTCATTGGACATCGTTCACTATTCATTGTACATCGTTCTCTATTCATTGTACATCGTTCACTATTCATTGTACATCGTTCTCTATTCATTGTACATCGTTCAATATTCATTGTGCATTGCTCATTGCGTATTGTTCATTGTGTATGGTTCATTGTTTATTGTTTATTGTGCATAGCGATTTTTGTATTGCGCATAGTCAGAGTGGCGAGCTACAGAGACACGAGTGCTATATCGGCATCTTGATCAAGATACCGATATAGCACTCGTGTCTCTGTAGTTCACCACTCTGACAATAATGCATGCCATGGGAGGAGAGCGATGATTACCCAGAGGTCCCGACCACTGCCACTCAGGGTCTTACCTATGGTGGCGACTTACTACTTGATAAGATCCAGGGTACTTCTAAACGCGCACTTTACTTGATAAGAACCAGGGTACTTCTAAACGCGCGCCGCAGCGCGTTGCCGCGCTGCCTTTTTGAGCCTCTTTGCGCATTTCGCGCAGTTGTTTCAACCCCGTTTGGGCGCAGCGCGCAGTTTTTGCGCTTTTTGCACTAAAAAGCGCTGACCAGTTTGGCGTTTGTGCGCTTAAAGCGCTGACCAATTTGGCAAGAAGTAGTACCCTGATCCACACCCCACCCTGAGTCCCCCAAGCCTTCTAGGGGGAATCGAACCCCCTACCCCTCCCGGGACAGGCATGATTGTCAGAGTGGTGAACTACTGAGACACAAGAGCTATATCGGTATCTTGATCACCACTCTGACATGCATTGCTAATTGTGTATTGTACATCTTTCATTGCACTTGATTGCTCATTGTATATTGTACATCTTTCATTGCACTTGATTGCTCATTGTGTGTTGTACATCTTTCATTGCACTTGATTGCTCATTGTGTATTGTACATCTTTCATTGCACTTGATTGCTCATTGTGTATTGTACATCTTTCATTGCACTTGATTGCTCATTGTGTGTTGTACATCTTTCATTGCACTTGATTGCTCATTGTGTATTGTGCATTGTACATCTTTCGTTGCACTTTTTTTCTTTGTGTATTGTGAGTTGTGCGCTGTTGCTCATGCTTATGTTTTATTGTGTTCATCGTACATCATGTATTTTGCATTGTGTGTTGTGTGTTGTTTATCCTACCAGTGCCAGTGTGTGTGTGTGTGTGTGTATGTTAGTGTGTATTGTACCAGTGCCAGTGGGTGGGTGGGTGGATATGTTTGTGTGTATTCTACCAGTGCCAGTGTGTGTGTGTGTGTGTGTGTGTGTGTGTGTATGTTAGTGTGTATTGTACCAGTGCCAGTGGGTGGGTGGGTGGATATGTTTGTGTGTATTCTACCAGTGCCAGTGTGTGTGTGTGTGTGTGTGTATGTTTTTTGTGTATTGTACAGTGCCAGTGGGTGGGTGGGTGGGTGTATTGTACCAGTGCCAGGGTGTGTGGTGTGTGTGTATGTTTGTGTGTATTGTACCAGTGCCAGTGGGTGGGTGGTGGGTGTGTATTCTACAAGTGCCAGGGTGCAAGTGTGACAGTGTTCCAGTGTGTACATCTTAATCAGCATCAGTGCCAGGGTGCAAGTGTGTGCATCTTAAATCAGCATCAGTGCCAGGGTGCAAGTGTGTACATCTTAATCATCATCAGTGTGCATCAGGGTGCATCAGTGTGTATCAGTGTGTACATCTTAATCAGCATCAGTGTGCATCAGTGTGTATCAGTGTGTACATCTTAATCAGCATCAGTGTGCATCAGTGTGCATCAGTGTGTACATCTTAATCAGCATCAGTGTGCATCAGTGTGCATCAGTGTGTACATCTTAATCAGCATCAGTGCCAGGGTGCAAGTGTGACAGTTCCAGTGTGTACATCTTAATCAGCATCGGAAATTTATAAGTGGTCATTCATACACGATACATACTAAGCACCCAAGCAAGCATTTATCAGGTTGTTATATCGAAATGAAATTGAAATTGAAATTGTTACATCCATGTAATGCAGTCACTCACAGGACGTGAAATTAAGGACACCACTGCGTAAGCCGGAGCTAGCAGTAGTCACCGTAGTGTTATATCGAAATGAAATTGAAATTGAAATGGTTACATCCGTGTAATGCAGTCACTCACAGGACGTGAAATTAAGGACACCAGTGCGTAAGCCGGAGCTAGCAGTAGTCACTGTAGGTTGTTATATCCCTTATAATCGTATTATTACATTTTTATTATTTTTATTATTGTTATATCCCTTATAATCGTATTATTGCATTTTTATTATTTTTATTATTGTTATATCCCTTATAATCGTATTATTGCATTTTTATTATTTTTATTATTGTTATATCCCTTATAATCGTGTTATTACGTTTTTATTATTTTTATTGTTATATCCCTTATAATCGTATTATTGCATTTTTATTATTTTTATTACATTTTTATTATTTGTATTATTGTTATATCCCTTGTAATCGTATTATTACATTTTCACTATAGCATGAACTCAGGGCCCCCATCATTAAACGATTGTTTGGGGTTCAGTTTATCAATGCTTTTCGTGTTAAGCCCCTCCTGACATGGTTGGGCAAGTCCCTTTAGCCTATTTGGCCTCCCCTTGTACGATAATAACATACACATCCCTTTCTCCTCCACAGCTCGGCCAAATCTTTGAAGCCCGCAAGCGCCAGGTCAATGCAAGGAGGCAGGATCCCCCGCCGACCTAAGGGTGCCTGAAAATAAACAGATGAATAAATAATACGCCTTTTTGCGAGGCGTGAGGTTGAGGGGGTGAGTTTGCTTGCACTGGGGCCAACCACCAAGACACTTAGGGGTCGGTCACACTGCTTTTGGTCCGGCTGATTTGGGTCGATTGGGGTCGATTCATTCAATTTAACATTCCACCCAAATCGAAGTGGTCACACTACAAAATCAATTTTGGTCAGGACCAAATTCGGACCAATAGCAAAAGCTAAATCGGACTGAATCCAATGGGGGGGGGGGGGGGGGGGAGGGGGGGGGGTGGGGGGGGGGGGTAGCTTTTGGTCCGAATATTGTTCTGGAACTTTGTGTTGTTTTTTGTAATTATCTTTTCCATATTTTCGTTGTTTCACTCATTTCGTTTCCTATTAACTTCTTAATTATTGTTGCTTCTAGTCTTCCATATTTTCAGCGGGTATTGAGTTGAGATGTGCCCCCAAAAACTGCTAATGAGATGGAACATGTTAGGGGAGCTAAAGCTATTAACCCCCATGAGGTAAAGGGGAGCTAAAGCTATGCTCCCGCACTAACCCCCCTGGGGTAAAACATAAATTGTATACAAAAATATACAATCATCCAACTCTCTCTCGCTATTGGGGAAGTCTCTTCCGCCTATTGGACTTGCACATGATCAATAGGGGTGTGCTTGCAAGCAATTGCCTACGACGAAGCAAAGCTTTTTCAATGCTTTTTCTTTTTAGCCCTTCTTGTCACGGTTGGGCAAGTCTCGTAGCCTATTTGGCTTACCCCTGGACCGTCACAGACTGACCTATACCTGTCACAGGCTGACCCTCGAACTGGCCCAGACTGACCTAGAAACCTGGGCCTGGCCAGCCCAGGTTTATAGGTAAGTTTCCAGGTCAGAACAAGGATGGGGCCTGCTATCCCTCAAATCCGAGTGGGCCGTGAAAAAGGTTTCCCAACTGTGCGTGTGTGTAGGTTACGGGCTCAACCCCGAGCACCCTCACCGATTAGGAAGCTAGCAGGTTCCACTGGTGACCAGATGCTGGGTCATGGTGACAGGTGATCAATTGACTGTGTATTGAAATTGAAATTGAAATTGAAATACTAAATTGGAATTGAAATTGAAATTGAAATATATATTGAAATTGACTGTGTATATAACAGAGGGAACAACAGGTTCCATATGCTTGTCTTGAAGATAAGGATGCCTGCGCTCCAAGAAGTTTTGTAAGGCACAGCATACGGTATCCGAGAAACCTGTACTGTTTACACTATCCAGTCTCCCTATTTGAGTCGTAGTAGTTTACGGTACACTGCAGACTCAATAGAGTGAAGATAGCTATTAATCGCAATAGAGCGATATATAGGGAGGATCTAATGCGTTCTGCATAGTACTGCATAGTGGCGTGCAGGCCATAGCTAGCCTGGACGCCTGGCGGCAGACAACATGGGACCTGATGGGAACAGAGTCCAGTGCGTACTAACTCGAGTGCCGACATATAAGTCGGACAATAACATTTCCCCCAAGGAGCCCTCTCCTAGGAGCGAAATCTGGTACTGAAGTGATGCTCGAAAAAGGGGCGAGTGCAGAAGCAGGGCTGAACTTGTGGAATCCAGGTTTCCTGCACCTTGTGCGGCTATTGAGCTGCTGTATATGCTGCGAGAGGGCTTGCAGCTTCTACTCTAATGCGTGAAGGCCAAGAGGGCGAAATCTGGTAGCGAAGTGGTGCCCTGAAAAGTTTATGGAAGGATATTGTGACATACGGTACTCAGGTTAATGTTTTGAAGGAAGGCTATTGTTACATACTGAGGTTGAGGTTTTGAAAGAAGGCTATTGTTACATACCGTACGGTACTCGGCAAAAATCAATTATGGTTTTATTGAGAGGAAATTGTTACATACTCACCAAAAATCAATGCCGAGACTGAACAGCGCCGGGGTAGCTGGACAGTTTTAGGAGAGAGGATATAGTTACATACTCAGCAAAAATCAATGCCGAGACTGAACAGCGCCGAGGCAGCTGGACAGTTTTATAACAGTGAGGGTTTGGGCAACATACCCCTCAGAACCTGGTCCAGGAGGTGACCTCCAAAAAAGCGTACGAAAGAGCAAAAAAAGGCTTGACAACAAGCAATGCGAACTACCAAGGCATAGAGAAACTAGCGAATTAAGAGCATATTGTAGAAGGGCTGAGAGTTGCCGAGGCCTAAAAAGCGAGATTCTACAAGAAGACGTGAAGGACAAAAGGCACAGGAAAATCACCAAACAAACAAGGAGAGAGGCATAGACCTCTAAAAAGGCGGCCTTAACACTCCCTATCTAAAGGCAAACACAAGGCCAAGCCGTCAGCCAAAACGCCACAAGGAAAAGCACAGCTAAGAAAGGACACTTAACAACCTAAGCAGAACTACTAACACGATAAAAAGCGTGAGGAAAAGCGAAAGACCAAGACCAGCGGGGAAAAGCTAAGAGAGTCCAAAGCCTAGCTGTCAAGAAACCATCAAGCTTAAGGACGGAGAGAGGGCACAGGAGAGCAGCCAAACAGGTCAAGAGCCAAACGGAGACTCGAGAAGTGAAAACATAAGCTAACCCCCATCCATCACCTACACCGCCAGAAACAAGACGGTTGCTACAAAGGGACAAGAACAAATCCAAGCTAGTCATCCAGGCTGTCAGGGAGGATCAGGGGAAGAAGCTCATTCTGGGAGAGAAGCAAATGGTCGGGGGAATGGTCCTGGGCCATCGGAGGATCCGCCACTGACATATGTGGAGGGTTGGAAACTCCCATGTTAACACGGGACCCACCATGGCTGATGAAGGGGTGATCATCTCCACCGTGTCCTCCCACTCAGGAGGGGGCTCTTCTGTAGCGACAAAATCAGCAATGCGAGCCCAGAAATCAGCCACAGCAAGTGCTCCAGCCCGCTCTGAGAGGGGGCGAACAGCTGGCACCTGAGGAGGTGGAAGGCCCCATAACTCATACAGAGTGGCCTGGCGAGGGCCGGAAGTGGCCTCACCACGGACAGAGGAGGCCAACCTCCACAATTGCTGGCGGCGGCGGCCATGATCCATAGCTGACAGGGCCGCAAGGCAAACAATTCCCCACACGTCGGAATCCATGGCTGAGGAGGGGCGGGGGTTGCACACCCAGAGGCTAGCTCTCTGGATGGGGCAGGCAGAAAGGGTGACCAAGGGAACCTGGAGAGCCTCACGGACCGCTAAAGCAACGGGGCACGTCCAAAAGCAGTGGAGGCGGGGGTCGCAGTCAGAAGGCACATCAGGGCAACACGGGCAGCGGAACTGTACCCGGGAGGAGGCCCCTGGAACGCCATCGGCCATAAGGCGCCACAAAATGTCCTTTTGGCTGTTTTCCCAAGGAAGGGACCAGAGTGAAGGAAGCAGCCTAGCAAACGCCCGTGTCCGGGCAGAGAGATACCGTGGGCAGTAAGGTGGACCCAAGGCAAGGCTCACGTACGTAGCCCGTGCCTCAGATTGGAGGCCCTTTGTTGCTACACTCTGCAAGGCGGTGCCATGCTTAACCTTGAGTTTGGTTAGAGTGACAGGGAACCCTGTGGAGTGGGGAGGGGTGGCGGGCGAGCGGGGGAGGACCCATCCTAGCCGTGGGCTGAGGAGGTGCAAGGGGGATACATGGGGGGGGGCTGGAGGAGAAGGCAACTGCCCACTGATAGCGGCCGGGATATCAGGCTGGGCATGTGTCAGGTTGGAGGGATGAGGAGGAGGGGGTGAGGGGGGAGGAGGAGGAGGCGACCGCCAATTTTGGGGGATGCTATCAAGCAAAGAGCTCAGCAGCCCCTGCACATGGAGGGGGTCCTCTACAAACGTAGACTTGGTAAGAGGCATGTGCATGAGTCCAGTGCGGGTAACTTCATGCTGCCAAACGTGGCGGCGGCAGAAGTTCCGCCGAACATCACCAGTCCATGCAAGTCGGGAGCACACCCTAAGGGCGGCAGAGAGGGAGGCTGAGATGCGGACGGCATCCGAGACACAGTTTTATATGAATAATGAATAAAAACAGTTCTATATGAATAATGAATAAAAACAGTTCTATATGAAAACAGACAGTTTTATATGAATAATGAATAAAACCAGTTCTAGGTATTATATACGACAGATCTGCCTCGATTTCGTCAACTATCTCAGCGGGAGAGGACTATTTGGCCGAGCGGTCTAAGGCGCTAGCTTCAGGTGCTAGTTCGTAAGAGCGTGGGTTCAATCCCACAGGAGTCATCTGCACGAACTACCCGGTTCTGAGACCTTTTTCCTCATTGTTGGTCGGCCGTTACTTACGACAGGTTGAGGTTTTCGTTCTCGTGCGCCAGCTAACTTACCAGATGTAAACGTACGCTACGCTTAGGTACAAATCCTATGCGTGGCGTACGTTTGCCCGACGGCATCCATAGCCCAAACGTATGCGTAGCATACGTTCGCCCACCTCGAAGCCAACTCAAACGTATGCTATGCATACGTTCGCCCCATGGCATAACCAGCCCAAACGTATGCACAGCCTACGTTTGCCCCAGCTCGAAGCCAACCCGAACGTACGCCTGGCATACGTTCGCCCCACCCCAAAGCCAACCCAAACGTGTGAATTGCATACGTTCGCCCCCACGGCATAACCAGCCCAGACGTATGCCTGGCATACGTTTGCCCCACCTCGAAACCAACCCAAACGTGTTCATAGCATACGTTCGCCCCACCGCATAACCAGCCCATACGTATGCTATGCGTACGTTCGCCCCACCTCGATACCAGCCCAAACGTACGCATAGCATACGTTCTTCCCACCGTGAAACCAGCCCAAACGTACGCCTAGCATACGTTAGTCCCACCTCGAAGCCAACCCAGACGTATGCACAGCATACGTTCGCCCCGCGGCATAACCAGCCCAAACGTATGCATAGCATACGTTCGTCCCACTTTGAAACCAGCCCAAACGTACGCATAGCATACGTTCGTCCAACAGATTAACCAACCCAAACGTATGCATTTTATACGTTCGCCCCACCTCGCAACCAGCCCAAACGTATGCATAACCGAACCTGGGGGAGTGGGGGGACCCTGCCATGGCTGCATCGGGGTTTGGTGGGCACTGCCATGGCTGTGAAAGGGTTGGGGGGCCCTGCCATGGCTGCTCAGGGGTTGGGGGGGCCCTACAAGGCTGCAATGGCTGTGAAGGGGTTGGGGGGGCCCTGCCATGGCTGTGAAGGGTTGGGGGGGCCCTGCCATAGCCGTGTAGGGGAGGAGGGGCACTGCCATGGATGCCTAGGGGTGAAGGGGCTCTGCCTTGGCTTTGGAGGGGTTGATGGGGCCCTGCCATGGCTGTGTTGGGGTGGGGGGGGGGGGCTGCCATGGCTCTGCAGGGGTGGGGGGGCCATGCCATGGATGTGTAGGGGTGAGGGGGCTCTGCCATGGCTTTGGATGGGTTGGTGGGGACTAGCATGGCTGTGTAGGGGTGGAGGGGCACTGCCATGGCTGCATAGGGGTTGGGTGGGCACTGCCATGGCTGTGTAAGGTTGGGGGGGCACTGCCATGGCTGTGTAGGGGTGGGGGGCACTGCCATGCCTGTATTGGGGTGGGGGGCACGGCCAACGATGTGTAGGGGTGAGGGGGCTCTGCCATGGCTATGTAGAGGTGGGGGGGCACTTCCATGGCTGTGTAGGGGTGGGTGGGATCTGCCATGGCTGTGTAGGGGTGGTGGGGAACTGACATGTCTGTGTAGGGGTGGAGGGGCACTGCCATGGCTGTGTATGGTTAGGATACGTAGGGCACTGCCATAGCTGTATTTAAAGGGGTGTGGGGGCCCTGCCATGGCTGCGTAGGGATCTAGTCTGGTTCTATTGTAACTCGAGTCTTGCCTTAATGTTACTCGAGTCTTGGTATTCATGCAACTAGCTAGAGTCCGGGTTTAATGCAACTCGAGTCTGGCTTTAAAGCAACTGCAGTGTTGATAAACTGTAAGTGCGATGTAGTCTGGCTTTAATGTAACTCGAGTCTTACTTGGTAATAACGTAAATCGAATCTTGGTATTAATGTTACTCGAATCTGGTTTTAATTCAGCACGAGTTTGGTTTTAAAGTAGCTGGAGTATTGTTACCGGTATATCAAAATATGATTCTGGATTTAATGGAACTCGAGTCCGGCTTTAAAGTAGCTGCAGTATTTATATTATGTACTTCGAGTCTGCCATTAATAATGTAACTCGAGTCTTGGTCTTCATGCAACTAGAGCCTGGGTTTAATGAAACTCGAGTCTGGCTTTAAAGTTTCCAATCAAAGTGTTTTACAACGGTATAGACTCAATGGAAGAAGATAGCAATTACTCGCAGTAGAGCGGTATAATATATAGAAAATATAAGATGCGTACTGCAGTGTACGGCAGACGCGTGCAGGCCACAGCTAGCCTATGGCCTGGAGGCAGGCAACACGGAACCAGGAGGGAACAGGTACCGGTGTGCACTTTGCCAACTCAGTGGCTGACATATAAGTCAGTCAATAACAAAAGTAACTGCAGTATTGATATAATGTAAGTACGGTGTAGTCTGGCTTTAATGTAACTCGAGTCTTACTTGTTAATAATGTAAATCGAATCTTCGTATTAATGTTACTCGAATCTGGCTTTCATTCAGCACGAGTTTGGTTTGAAAGTAGGTGAAGTATTGGTATAACAAAATACGATTCTGGATTTAATGGAACTCGAGTCCGGCTTTAAAGTAACTGCAGTATTTATATTATGTAACTCGAGTCTGCCTGTGATGTAACTCGAGTCTTGGTTTTAATTTAACTGGAGTTTGGCTTTGATGCATCTCGAGTCTGGTTTGAAAGTAACTGTGGTATCGGTATAAGTATATAATGCAATCCTAGTCTGGCTTTAATGTTACTCGAGTCTTGGTAATAATGTAGCTCGAATCTTGGTTTTAATGTAACTCGAGTCTGACTCTAACTCGAGTCTTGTTCTGAAGTTACAGTAGTATTGGTGTAATGTAATTTGAGTCTGCCGTTAATGTAACTAAAGTATTGGTACCAATGTAACTGGAGTCTGGCTTTAATGCAACTCGAGTCTGGCTTTGTTTAGTTGAACTACAGTCTGGCTTTAAAGAAAATGTAGTATTGATTTATTGTAAAACGAGTCTTTCTTTAATTTTATTCGAGTCTTGGTATTAATGTAACTCGAATCTGGATGTATTATATCTCTAGTCCACCCCCTACGCAGCCATGGCAGTGACCCCCCACACGCACCTGCATAGCCGTGCGTGGGATACCCCCCCCCCCCCCCCCCCCCCACACACACACACCTACCCCTACACACAAATGGCAGTGCCCCTCGATGCCTACACAGCCATGGCAGTGCCTCCCCAACCCTTACAAAGCCATGACAGTTCCTCCCAACCCCTCCACAGCCATGGCAGTGACCCCCCAACCCTTACACAGCCATGGCAGTGCCCCTCCACCCCACCACAGCCATGGAAGTGCCCCTCCACCCCTACACAGACTTGGCAGTGCCCCCCGCCCACCCCTACACAGACTTGGCAGTGTCCCTCCAACCCTTCACAGCCATGGCAGTTCCCCCCAAGCAACCCCTGCACAGCCGTGGCAGTGCCCCCCCTCCCCTACTTATCCATGGCAGTGCCCCCCCAAACCCTACATGGCCATAGCATGGCAGTGCCCCCCACCCCTACACAGCCATGGCAGTGCTCCCCCTACCCTACACAGCAATAGCAGTGCCCCCCCCCCACCCCAATACAGCTATAGCAATGCCCCCAAACCCTACACAGCCATGGCAGTGACCCCCAACCCCTACACAGCCATGCCAGTGCCCACCCGACCCTAACCCAGCAATGGCAGTGCCCCCCTATAGCTACCCTACCCAGCCAGTCATGGCAGTGAACCCCACCCCAATACAGCCATAGCAGTGAGCCAGTGACCCCCATCCCTGCAGAGCCATGGCAGTGCCCCCCACCCCTCCACAGCCATGCCAGTGCCCCACCAACCCCTCCACAGCCATGGCTGAGCCCCCTCACCCTACACATCCATGGCAGTGTCCCCCCTCCCTTACACGGCAATAGCAGTGCCCCCCTCCCCAATACAAGCCATGGCAGTGCCCCCCCACCCCTACACATCATGGCAGTGCCTCCTCCCCTACACAGCCATGGTAGTGCCCCCTCAACCCCTGCGCAGCCATGGCAGTGCCCCCCCAACCCCTTCACAGCCATGGCAGTATTAGTGCCCACCTGATCCCTATGCAGCCATGGCAGTGCCCCCCACCCCTACACAGCCATGCTAGTGCCCCACCAACCCATCCAAAGCCATGGCAGAGCCCCCTCACCCCTACACATCCATGGCAGTGCCCATCCTCCCCGTCACATCCATGGCAGGGCCCCCCACCCCTGCAAACCATGGCAGGACCCCCCACCCCAACACAGCCATGGCAGGGCCCCATCAACCCATCCAAAGCCATGGCAGTGCCCTTCCTCCCCTACACATCCATGGCAGGGCCCCCCACCCCTGCAGAGCCATGTATGGCAGCCCCCCCCCCCCCCCCCCAACCCAACCCAACCCAACACAGCCATGGCAGGGCCCCATCAACCCCTCCAAAGCCATGACAGAAACCCCTCACCCCTACACATCCATGGCAGTGCCCCTCCTCCCCTACACGGCTATGGCAGGGCCCCCCAACCCTTCACAGCCATGGCAGGGCCCCCCCAACCCCTTCACAGCCATTGCAGCCTTGCAGGGCCCCCCAACCCCTACGCAGCCATGGCAGGGCCCCCCCAACCCTTTCACAGCCATGGCAGTGCCCACCAAACCCCGATGCAGCCATGGCAGGGTCCCCCCACTCCCCCAGGTTCGGCTATGCACACGTTTGAGCTGGTTGCGAGGTGGGGCGAACGTATAAAATGCATACGTTTGGGTTGGTTAATCCGTTGGACGAACGTATGATATGCGTACGTTTGGGCTGGTTTCAAAGTGGGACGAACGTATGCTATGCATACGTTTGGGCTGGTTATGCCGCGGGGCGAACGTATGCTGTGCATACGTCTGGGTTGGCTTCGAGGTGGGACTAACGTATGCTAGGCGTACGTTTGGGCTGGTTTCACGGTGGGAAGAACGTATGCTATGCGTACGTTTGGGCTGGTATCGAGGTGGGGCGAACGTACGCATAGCATACGTATGGGCTGGTTGTGCGGTGGGGCGAACGTATGCTATGCACACGTTTGGGTTGGCTTCGGGGTGGGGCAAACGTATGCCAGGCATACGTTTGGGCTGGTTTCGAGGTGGGGCAAACGTATGCCAGGCATACGTTTGGGCTGGTTATGCCGTGGGGGCGAACGTATGCAATTCATACGTTTGGGTTGGCTTCGGGGTGGGGCGAACGTATGCCAGGCGTACGTTCGGGTCGGCTTCGAGCTGGGGCAAACGTAGGCTGTGCATACGTTTGGGCTGGTTATGCCATGGGGCGAACGTATGCATAGCATACGTTTGAGTTGGCTTCGAGGTGGGCGAACGTATGCTACGCGTACGTTGGGGCTATGGATGCCGTCGGGCAAACGTACGCCACGCATAGGATTTGTACCTAAGCGTAGCGTACGTTTACATCTGGTGAGTTAGCTGCGTGCGCGATCCGATTCGCTATTTGTCCTTCAACGCCTTGCGCCTTCCACAATGGATGAAAGGACGCAAAGGCCTTTTCCTCATCGTTTTTACCCGGATTTGCTCTTACACGTTTTCGCGGCAACCAGGAGGCGCTGAGCTTTGTCTAGTGCATCGTACTGAAAAGAAAAGAAAAGACAGCCGGCACGTAGTGGCCGAGGAAGATTAGCTTCCAGGGGGGGGGGGGGGGGCGAGGAGGCTTCGCCGTTAATGAAAAGCAGGAAACAGGAGATATGCCACAAGCCAACTGTCTGCCAACGGTGCAAGTGCCACGTGTTGAGTGGGGTTTAGGAGATAACGCTGGCAATGTCCGAAACCAGTTGACCGGCAAGACCTGGGCACGAGCGAATTTATGAACTTCTACGTGCCGAATGGCGCATGCTACTGGAGGCGCATGCGCTTGATAAGTGGGGGAGCGAGGGGGAAATAGTAGCAACAACCTATGAACTTGCACAATCATTCGGGCAGAATCATTTCTGTCTGAGTTGCTCTAGCCTCGTTTAATGGTGGAGGTGCTGGAGCCTCATTTCCAGCTTCGGTCTTTCATCGAAATTTCAGCTGCCGCATGGCGCATCGTAGCAGCAGGTGCAGGTGCTTGGGGAGATACTCGCAACACCTTGTAATTCGACAATTATTCCAATCATGCGAACACCTTGCTTCGTGCCTAGCAAAATTCTGGTGCTCAACCCTTCTTCAATGGCGGAGTTGATGGAGCCTGTTACCTACCTCGATCCCATGAGTTGGTGCTGGTGCGGTCTTGGCCTTCTTCTATCCATGCGAGCTGCAGGCGCAGGCGCTACAGAAGTAGGAAACGAGTGAAGAGATACAAAATCTCACGACTTCATTATTTCTGAAACAATAAGCGTACTCAGTCTCGTTTGTTCCCGAGTAATACCCTGCAGGTACGTCTCTTTCATCAATGGCGAGGCAATCTATACAGCCTCGTCCAGTGTTTTCATGGAGCATGCAGGTTGTCGTGGGACGTCTCGAGGCTGAGAGGTTGCGCCTATCTCTCTCCTCGCTCATCATTTCACCATGCGCCAGGTCCTGCTCCTTCACATCTTCTTTTACCGGTTAATTCGTAGGTACTGCATAGCGCATGCGAATTGCAGGCGCAGACACTAGAAAAGTACGGAGCGAGCAAAATTATTCGCAACAAAATATCCAGACTTCATCTTCTCTGGAAACTAATGCGTCCAGTCTCGTGTTGTTCGTGTGTTATCCTACTGTAACGACTGTGTCAAATATGGATAGGCTTCCTTATCAGCCTCGTTTAGATTAGTCTCCGACCTCGCTAATCACTTCCTGCGTTTGCGCCTGCGCCTACATCTACACATGCGCCATTCCTTCCTGCCGGTCCAATGGTTTCGGACGATGCCAGCGTCATCTAGTAACACCTGGTTGTGAACTCGTGGCCATTTAAACACGTGGCGGTTTCTTGACAGGAAGGATGCTATACCCTAGATTCGAGAAGGAAAAGGAACAAAAAGAGTGACAAAGAGTAAAGTAAAAGAAAAGAAAGACGAGGAACCCAAAGCTTATAGACTAGCTAAGCTAATCTAAAAAGCAGTACGCCAATTCGGCGTGATTAAGGAAGCTGTCCAAAGGGGGTCCTCGGACAACACCATCAAACCGGGGGGGTGGCTAGGGGGGGCGGTACCCCCCACGATAGCCGGTGGCGGAAGAAGGAGTGTGGGACGAGTGTGTAGCAGATTCCATGCGCCGGCGGGTACACACATTGGTATGTGCGCATCGGACGGCGTGCAGGTGGAGGGAGTGGAGGAGGCGGGTGGTGTCAGTAGGATGGATACCCAGAGAAGAAAAAATGGGAATAAGGGAGGCGAAGAGGGTACCGAAGGAGCCGAGGATGATGGGGTCCGGGGAGATGACCCGCCAACCAGCAGCGAGAAGAGCCGAACGGAGGGTGGAATGCTGAGCGCGTTTAATGGCAAGGGTGGTATGATAGCGGGCGTCCCAAGTGTATGTGAGTTCACAGAGATAGACAGTGTGGGCGGCTTGGAGGGTGGAAAGTTCTGACGGGGTGAGTGTGGCGTCGTGGGAGGGGGCGTCAAAAGGGGAGAGACCGGAAAGGAAGAGGATATCGGGGCGCAATTTGTACTTAAGAGTGTACAACAGAAAACGGTTCACTATCGGATAGTTTGTACATTGGATGTTAGTCAGTACGATGCACTAGACAAAGCTCAGCGCCTCCAGGTTGCCGCGAAAACGTGTAAGAGCAAGTCCGGGTAAAAACGATGAGGAAAAGGTCTTTGCGTCCTTTCATCCATTGCGGAAGGCGCAAGGCGTTGAAGAACAAATGGCGAATCGGTATCGCGCACGAGAACGACTACCTCAACCTGTCGTAAGTAACGGCTGACAAACAACGAGGAAAAAGGTCTCAGAACCGGGAAGTTCGTGCAGATGACTACTGTGGGATTTGATCCCACTCTCTTGCGAACTAGCACCTGAAGCTAGCGCCTTAGACCGCTCGGCCAAAGAGTCCTCTCCCGCTGAGATAGTTGCTAAAATCGAGGCAGATCTGTCGTATATAATACCTATAGCTGTTTTTATTCATTATTCATATAAAACTGTCCAGCTACCCCGGCGCTGTTCAGTTTCGGCATTGATTTTTGGTGAGTATGTAACAATTTCCTCTCAATAAAACCATAATTGATTTTTGCCGAGTACCGTACGGTATGTAACAATAGCCTTCTTTCAAAACCTCAACCTCAGTATGTAACAATAGCCTTCCTTCAAAACATTAACCTGAGTACCGTATGTCACAATATCCTTCCATAAACTTTTCAGGGCACCTCTTCGCTACCAGATTTCGCCCTCTTGGCCTTCACGCATTAGAATAGAAGCTGCAAGCCCTCTCGCAGCATATACAGCAGCCCAATAGCCGTACAAGGTGCAGGAAACCTGGATTCCACAAGTTCTGCCCTGCTTCTGCACTCGCCCCTTTTTCGGGCATCACTTCAGTACCAGATTTCGCTCCTAGGAGAGGGCTCCTAGGGGAAAATTGTATTGTCCGACTTATCTTACGAACTAGCACCTGAATCTAGCGCCTTGGACCGCTAGGCCAAGGAGTCCTCTCCCGCTGAGATATATGATGACGGCATGGCAGATCTAGATCTATATACCGATCTATATACAGATCTTTCATATATAATACCTAAAACTGTGGTCCTACGGTGACTATAGCTAGCTCCGGCTTACGCTGTGGTGTCCTTAAGATCACGTCCTGTGAGTAACTGTGTTACATGGATGTAACAATTTCAATTTCAATTTCAATACCTCAAACTGGCCCCGAATTGATCATGTACAGCAATTGATCAATGTAATGTAATGTAATGTAATGTAATGTAATGTAATGTAATGTAATGTAATGTAATGTAATGTAATGTAATGTAATGTAATGTAATGTAAAGTAAGGTAAGGTAAGGTAAGGTAAGGTAAGGTAAGGTAAGGTAAGGTAAGGTAAGGTAAGGTAAGGTAAGGTAAGGTAAGGTAAGGTAAGGTGAGGTAAGGTAAGGTAAGGTAAGGTAAGGTAAGGTAAGGTAAGGTAAGGTAAGGTAACGTAATATAACGTAATGTAACGTAACGTAACGTAACGTAACGTAACGTAACGTAACGTCATGTAACGTAATGTAACGTAATGTAATGTAATGTAATGTAATGTAATGTAATGTAATGTAATGTAATGTAATGTAATGTAATGTAATGTAATGTAATTGATCATGTAAGTTTGTAGCCTTTCTAGCAAGGCTGTGTGTTGGCTGCATATAGCCAACAGGTCTGCTCTGTCAACGGGGGTGCATTCCTTTATCTTAAATGTTTGTGCGTGCTTGCGGAGTCTTATTAACTTGGTTTTGTGGACTCTCTGCGTTTAGTCTGGATTCTCCCTTTACTCCTTGGGGTGTGTTTGGTTGTTCTCCTATGCACTCTTGTCCTTATTTGCAAGAAGGTGGTGCTGGGTTGACTTGCGTTTTTTCTGTTAGGGGCATTATCGCTGCATTTAAAGGTGCTCATAGCGTGTGCCCTTGATTGGTCTTCAGCTTTTTTGGCTCGGCCCTCTTCTCTTGTGTTTGTTGGGCTTAGTGCTTTGGATTGCCTGTCTCGGCATCCCTCCCCTTCACGCTCCCCTTTCCGCTCTTCATAAGCCTCCTTCCTGAGTCTTGCTAGGTTAGTTTCTGGCCTCTCTGTTTTTCGGCTGGACTCCCCCTTTCCTTCAAGGGGTATCTATGGTTATCATCCTTGGCTCTCCGGTCCTTTTCTGCAAGTTGGTTATGTTGGGTTGACTTTTGCTTTCTCCCTTCGAGGGCATTATCGCTGCATATTAAGGTGCTCATAGCGCATGCCCTTGGGTGTTTTTTAGTTCTTTTAGTTCGGCCTTCCTCTCTTGTTCGTGGGCTTGGTGTTCTGGTATGCATACCTTTGCATCCCTCCCCTTTCCGCCTCTAGTTTGTTTCCTTTTGATGGACTTTACCTAGTTTGTTTTCATGTTTGTGGGGGTGCCTTCAAAACCCTCGTGCTTCCGTGTTATACAATTGGATAGTCGGCAGGCTGTGCTGCTGTCCAGTCTCGGCAGTGATTTGCTAAGTTTATGTAACGAACCCTCTCTCTCACAGCTCCACCATAGAATCAAACAGACTTTCCATTTACCAAATCCCGTATTCCCGTCTCGATGATAGGCTCAATGGTAGAGGTCGTTGAAATAAGGTGCAGGGTTCGAATCCCTACGGGTGCGCTTCATTGTTCGCGTTCGCTGTCATCCGCCATGGTAGCTTTGTCCAGGTAAAATACCAGCGCGTTTCCTACTGCCGGAAGACGGGGCTCCCTTAAAACCATGCCCCACCACCAGGCGTTATCATTACTTTTCATCTGCCAAGCTTCTTGCTAGGATCAGAAGGAGGTCAACCTCCCTACCGCAATCGCCGGTAAATGTACAGCTCTACCATAGCTTCAAACAGACTTTTCATCTGCCAAGCTTCATGCTGAGATCAGGAGGAGGTCCACTTCGGCGTAATCACCGTTACACGTACAGCTCTAAAAAAAACACAAAACACACTTGTCATCTGCTAAGCTTCTTTCTAGGATTAGGAGGAGGTTTACTCCGGCGTAATCGCCAGTACATGTACAGCCCTACCATAGCTTGAATTGCCAGTATATGTACAGCCCTACCATAGCTTGAATTGCCAGTACATGTACAGCCCTACCATAGCTTGAATCGCCAGTACATGTACAGCCCTACCATAGCTTGAATTGCCAGTACATGTACAGCCCTACCATAGCTTGAATCGCCAGTACATGTACAGCCCTACCATAGCTTGAATCGCCGGTACATGTACAGCCCTACCATAGCTTGAATCGCCAGTACATGTACAGCCCTACCATAGCTTGAATCGCCGGTACATGTACAGCCCTACCATAGCTTGAATTGCCAGTACATGTACAGCCCTACCATAGCTTGAATCGCCAGTACATGTACAGCCCTACCATAGCATGAATCGCCGGTACATGTACAGCCCTACCATAGCTTGAATCGCCAGTACATGTACAGCCCTACCATAGCTTGAATCGCCGGTACATGTACAGCCCTACCATAGCTTGAATTGCCAGTACATGTACAGCCCTACCATAGCTTGAATCGCCGGTACATGTACAGCCCTACCATAGCTTGAATTGCCAGTACATGTACAGCCCTACCATAGCTTGAATCGCCGGTACATGTACAGCCCTACCATAGCTTGAAACAGACTTGTCATCTGCCAGGCTTCATGCTAGGATCAGGAGGAGATTTACTTCGGCGCTCGCTGGTGGAGGAGCTCTCTGTTCCATGAACACCTCCACCAAAACATTCAACCAACTTTTCATATGCCAAGCAGGGTACTACTAAGCGCGCATGGCAACGCGGTGCCGCGCTGCCTTTTTGAACCCCTCTGCGCGATTCGCACAGTTTTTCCAACCCCCTTGTGGGCGCAGCGCGCAGTTTTTGCGCTTTTTGCACTAAAAAGCGCTGACAAATTTAACGTTTGTGTGCTTTAAGCGCTGGCCAATTTGGCAAGAAGTAGTACCCTGATGTCAAGCTTCTTGCTAGGATCAGGAGGAGGTAAACTAATCGTAATCGCCGGGCATATGTACAGCTCTACCATAGCTTCAAACACACGTGTCATCTGCCAAGCCTCCTCATAGGATCAGGAGGAGGTCAACTAATCGTAAACGCTGGGGGAGGAGCTCACTGTTCCAGGAACACCTCCACCAAAACATCAAGCAAACTTTTGATATGCCAAGCCTCAGAGCCGCTGGCCAATATGCCAAGCCTCAGAGCCGCTGGCCAATATGGATTTAGAAGTGGTAGGGGTACTGCAGATGCATCATTCATTCTTAACCATATTGTAGATAAATATAGAGAAAAGAAAAAAACACTCTTTGTGGCTTTTGTTGATTTCAAGAAGGCTTATGATTGGGTCAACAGAGACTTGCTATGGGACTGCTTAGCAAGGCTAGGAGTCAAGGACCCCTATCTCAGTATTCTGAAGTCCATGTATAATCATGTTGTTTTCCAAGTTCGCCTACATGGGGACATTGGATCCTCCTTTCCATCCCTTGTAGGAGTTAAACAAGGAGACCCCCTATCCCCACTCCTATTCGGTCTGTTCATTGATAGAATTGAATCGTTCCTCCAATCCAAGCTCCCAAATGTAGGGGCTGAGCTTAGGGGAAAGATTCTGCAACTGTTACTTTATGCTGATGACCTAGCTATAATGGCAGAATCCCCGGCAGATATGCAAGCGATGCTTGACTGCCTGAGAGATTTCTGCGAGGCTACTAAGATGGCTGTGAATATAAAGAAAACTGAGATTGTCGTTTTCAACAAACAATTCTGTGATGAGGCCCGCATGGATCCTGATTACAAATTTGTCTATGATGGAGCACAACTTTCTACAAAGTTATCTTTTATCTACTTGGGATCCCTCTTTGTGGATGGTGACTCAAGCAATCGTGCAAAAGCTGCTTTTTCTAGGATGCTCACTAAGGCCCAAAAGGCACACCACATGCTTCGTAGGCGATGCCATACTATGGAGATATACAATATTGATATTCTCACCCACCTGTTTGATTCTCTTGTACAACCTATCCTGAATTTTGGCTGTGAGGTGTGGGCTCCTTCTATTCTGAACAACACACTTATCTCAAATGACCATGCTTGTGAGAAATGGCATAGAGGTATATTTAAACAAATGTTGGGTGTTTGCCAATCTACTACATCTAATATTATCATGGAAGAGCTGGGTAGAACCCCGTTGTGTTTTGCTTGGCTGAAACAAGCTTTGCGCTTCTGGAACAAGACCATACATAAAGAACCTGAGGATCTCATTAGAATGGCTCTTGAGGAATCTTTTGACTCCAACACTGGCTGGGTTCATGACTTGCGTTGTGCTCTCCACAAGCTAGGATCCAGTAAAAACATCAACATTTTGGAGGCTGTCGATGTCGAAGGTATTATGTCTGAAGTTTTTGAGTCATGGAGGTTTAAGTACCCAAGTGACACCAATGCAGTTAGAGACATCCCTGATGAGAGAAGGGTTGGCTTTAAACGCCTCCGATACCAAAAATGGTTCGCAGCCAACAGCAATGATGAGAATGGCTTGATTCCCTTTACATCCGCCTTACATAAGCAGGATCAGATTCGTTCTATAGCACAGTTTAGAATGGGTTCCCATTGGCTGAACACAGAAAGAATGAGGGTGGTGGATAGAGCACACATCCCTCGCTCAATGAGACACTGTCAAATGTGTGGGTTCCAAAAAACTGAGGATGAAATGCATATGTTTGAGTGCCCTTTTTATAATGATATTCGCCTCCGCTACCAGAATCTGTTTACAGATATTTATAGGCATGTCCATGAGGATACCGACTTAACCGTATGGAATGTGGAATTCTGCGATTCCACATTCAGAACCTTTATGAATGGAAATGGCACTAAGTCTTTTTGGAGCAACCTAGCCGACTATCTTTCTACTTGTAGAAGAGCAAGACAGGAAGCCCTGGACTGCTTAGTGGCACCGTAATTTTATTATCCCTTTTTTTTCTTCTTGAGACTTCTCATTTGTTAGCTTCTTACCTCCGCCACTGTAAGTGGTTGAGATCTGGGTCCTGCTCTAAGGGGTTTAATACCTACGCCACCAAAACGGTGGTTGGGAGTTTGGTTTGTTTGTCCTCGACACACCCCTGATGTAATGGGGTTTTTTGCTTTGTGGGTGCTTTTTCTTTTTGTTTAAAGCACAGAGTCTCATACACCCTCGCGGTGTCAAGTAGACTTTAACATGTAATGTAATGTAATGTAATGTAATTGCTAGGATCAGGAGGAGGTTTACTTTGGCGTCATCGTCGGTATATGTACAGCCCTACCATAGCTTGAATCGCCGGTATATGTACAGCCTTACCATAGCTTGAATCGCCGGTATATGTACAGCCCTACCATAGCTTGAATCGCCGGTATATGTACAGCCCTACCATAGCTTGAATCGCAGGTATATGTACAGCCCTACCATAGCTTGAATCGCCGGTAGATGTACAGCCCTACCATAGCTTGAATCGCCGGTAGATGTGAAGCCCTACCATAGCTTGAATCGCCGGTAGATGTACAGCCCTACCATAGCTTGAATCGCCGGTAGATGTACAGCCCTACCATAGCTTGAATCGCCGGTAGATGTACAGCCCTACCATAGCTTGAATCGCCGGTATATGTACAGCTCTACCATAGCTTGAAACAGGCTTGTCATCTGCCAAGCTTTTTGCTAGGATCAGGAGATTTAATTCAGCGCTCGCTGGTGGAGGAGCTCTCTCTGTTCCATGAACACCTCTACCAAAACATCAAACAAACTTTTCATCTGCCAATCCTCCTCGTAGGATCGGGAGGGGGTCCACTTCTACGCACTCGCCGGTGCTTTCCTGTATACATGTACAGCTCCAACATAGGTTCAAAGACGACGCGATTCGTCGCACACCCCGGTTTTGGCGTCTTCCCAATAGAGCGTCCATGGAGAGCTGCAATGCAGTTTTTGGTGTTGTAGGTTGTAGGTAGGTGTAGGTTGTATGTAGGTGTATGTAGGTGTAGGTTGTATGTAGGTGTATGTAGGTGTATGTAGGTTGTAGGTAGGTGTAGGTAGGTGTAGGTTGTAAGTAGGTGTAGGTAGGTGTAGGTTGTAGGTCGGTGTAGGTAAGTGTAGGTTGCAGGTAGGTGTAGGTAGGTGTAGGTTGTAGGTAGGTGTAGGTAGGTGTAGGTTGTATGTAGGTGTATGTAGGGTGTATGTAGGTGTCGGTTGTAGGTAGGTGTAGGTAGGTGTAGGTAGGTGTAGGTTGTAGGTAGGTGTAGGTAGATGTAGGTTGTAGGTAGGTGTAGGTTATAGGTTGGTGTAGGTTGTAGGTGTTGTTGTGGTGGTGCTTGTGGTGATGGCTGTTGTTGTTGTTGTTGTTGTTGTTGTACAAACACATAGTAGTGGGTACTAGATGCTTAGATCTTAGTGTGTTTGAAGTTGGAGGGGGTAACCCAGACCCACACAGGTATATTTAGCATACCAGTACAACTATTTCTACTACTACTAAGAACAACCTAGTATTTTGATGATAATACTATCTCCATAGGTTTGGGTGATTTCCCAACACAGCGTCCGTTGAGAGCTGCAATGCAGTTGTTGGTGTTGTAAGTACGTTACAGTCCATGGGTTGGCCAAATAGGCTCAAGAGACTTGCCCAACCGTGTTGGAAGGGCTTAAAAAGAAAACGCACTGATGAACTGAACAAACAATCGTTTCACCGACGGGGGCCCTGAGTTTGTGGTCTTGTAGGTGTTGTTGTTGTTGTTGTGGTACTTGTGGTGCTGGCTGTTGTGTTGTGTTGTGTTGTGGTGGTGGTGTTTGTGGTGCTGGCTGTGTGTTGTTTGTTGTTGTTGTTGTTGCTGTTGTTGTTGTTGTTGCTGTAGGTTTGTTGTGGTGGTGGTGTTTGTGGTGCTGGCTGTTGTGTTGTTTTTGTTGCTGTGTTGTTGTTGTTGTTGTTGTTGTTGTAGGTGTGTTGTTGTAGGTGTGTTGTGGTGGTGGTGTCTGTGGTGCTGGCTGTTGTGTTGTTGTTGTTGTTGTTGTTGCTGCTGTGTTGTTGTTGTTGTTGCTGTGTTGTTGTTGTTGTTGTTGTTTGTTGTTGTTGTTGTAGTTTGTGTGTTTGTGGTGTTGTTGTTTTGTGGTGCTTGTTGTTGTTGTTGTTGTGGTTGTTGTTGGCTGTTTTGTGTTGTTGTTGTTGTTTGTTGTTGTTGTTGTAGGTGTGTTGTGGTGGTTGTTTGTTTGTGGTGCTGTTGCTGTTTGTGTTTGTTGTTGTTGTTGTGTGTGTTGTTGTGTTGTTTGTTTGTTGTAGGTGTGTTTGTGGTGGTGGTGTTTGTGGTGCTGGCTTTTGTGTTGTTGTTGTTGTTGTTGTTGTTGTTGTTGTGTGTTGTTGTTTTGTGTGCTTGTGTTGTTGTTGTTGTTGTTGTTGTTGTTTGTTTGTTGTGTGTGTGGTGTGTTTGTGGTGCTGGCTGTGTGTTGTGGTTGGTGTTGTTTGTTGTGTTGTTGTTGTTGTGTTTGTGTGGTTTTGTGTTGTTGTGGTGCTGGTGTTTGTGTTGTTGTTGTTGCTTGTGTGTTGTTGTGGTAGGTGTGTTGTGTGCTGTTGTGTTGTGGTTGTGGTGGTGCTGGTGGTGTGTGTGCTGCGCTGTTGTTTGTTGTAGGCTTTTGTTGTGTGTACTTGTTGTGTTGTTGTGGTTGTGGTTGTGGTGGTTGTGCTGGTGCTGGTGGTGGTGGTGCTGGCTGTTGTATGTTTGTTGTTGTACTTGTTGTGGTTGTGTGTGGTTGTGGTGGTGTGCTGGCTGGTGCTGGTGAGGTGTGCTGGCTGTTGTATGTTTGTTGTTGTACTTGTTTGTGGTTGTGATGCTGGCTGATTTATTTTTGTTTTTGTTTTTGTTCGGGAGAAGGGAGGGAACAGTCCCCTCCCCCTCACTCACTCTCTGGTTAACGGTGTTATACAATGTAATTGCGGTCCAGCCACACAGTAATCTCTCCCTCCCCCCCCCCTTCTCTCTCTCTCTCTCTCTCTCTCTCTCTCTCTCTCTCTCTCTCTCCCTCTCTTCCATATCATATCACACATCCACTTTCCCCTCCAAGGATTTCTCAAAACACAGCCATGGTTATGCTCCACTGCCCACACACAGACTTGGCAGTGCACCAGTGTCTGTCTGTCTGTCTGTCTGTCTCTCTCTTCCATATCATATCACATGTCCAATTTCCCCTCCGTACACCACACACCACTACCCACACACAGACGTGGTAGTGCACCACCACCACCCACCCAGCCATGGCAGGGCCCCACTACTGCAACACACACAGCCATCACCAGATACACCCTCTCTGTCTCTCTCATTCTCTTTCTCTACCTCTCTCTGGTTAACGGTGTTACACACTATAATTGCGGTCTCTCTCTCCCTCTCTCTCTCTCTCTCTCTCTCTCTTCCATATCATATCACACACCCACTTTCCCCTCCATACACCACACACCACTACACACACACAGACGTGGTAGTGCACCACCACCACCCACCCAGCCATGGCAGGGCCCCACTACTGCAACACACACAGCCATCACCAGATACACCCTCTCTGTCTCTCTCTTTCTCTTTCTCTCTCTCTCTCTGGTTAACGGTGTTACACAATTAATTCGGTCTCTCTCTCTCTCTCTCTCTCTCTTTCTCTCTCTCTCTCTCTCTCTCTCTCTGGTTAACGGTGTTACACAATGTAATTGCGGTCCAGCCACACAGTAATAAAGAAACACAAAAAATGTCATTAGGAATAAGTCATCTAGTCAACCCTATTATTGAGAAAGTACAGTAAGCCAATTAACTAAGATCTAGTGAAGGGGGGGGAGGGGGGGGGGCCTCTGTAACAAAAAAAACTCATTCCATTAAAAAAGATTGAAACAAATTCCAAAGGCAAAGTTCTAGCCCAGAAAATAATCTAAATGTCTAAGCGTACAAAAACCAACATAGGCAAATTAAGCCAGAAGGTGCTAGTTTCTATAATTGTCATTCTATGTGTCTATGTCTAAGGCGTCTTTGATGTCCGCCCTCAAGCTTGTCCTGTCTTGGGCCAGTAGGTACCCATTATTCGGAGACATGTTGGTGGCTTGGAGATCATCCCTAAGGGTGTGAATGATGGTGTGTCTTCCTTGCCTCGGTTGACCCTCAGCAAGGGGTGTGTGCGTGGCGAAGAGCATTTGCTCCATGATGCGCGAGTCAGGTCGCCTGGCTATGCGTCCTAGGAACCTCAGTCTATTTTTCTCTCTCTCTCTCTCTCTCTCCCTCTCTCTCTCTCTCTCTCTCTCTCTCTCTCTCTCTCTCCCTCTTCCATATTATATCACATATCCACTCCCCCCTCTGAGTTTGCCATGGGCTGTTATATAGGGATCGGCATATCATACGATTTAGACCAAAGGCCAGTATGATATCATATGATGTAGACCCAATGCCAGTATGATATCATATGATGTAGACCCAATGCCAGTATGATATCATATGATGTAGACCCAATGCCAGTATGATATCATATGATGTAGACCCAATGCCAGTATGATATCATATGATGTAGACCCAATGCCAGTATGATATCATATGATGTAGACCAAAGGCCAGTATGATATCATATGATGTAGACCCAATGCCAGTATGATATCATATGATGTAGACCCAATGCCAGTATGATATCATATGATGTAGACCCAATGCCAGTATGATATCATATGCGACCAAAGGCCAGTATGATATCATATGAGACCAAAGGCCAGTATGATATCATATGAGACCAAAGGCCAGTATGATATCATATGATATAGAGCAAAGGCAAGTATATATACATCGTAACTTTAGCCTTGTCAGACTGCCGGCATCATATAATATCATACAAACTGCATAAAATGCTATTGTATAAAAGTTGTAACTTTAGCCTAGTCAGACTGCCGGCATCATATGATATCATACAAACTGCATCAAATGATATTGTATATAAATGGTAACTTTAGCCTAGTCAGACTGCCGGCATCATATGATATCATGTTGTATCATATGATGACATATTACCGTTCCCTACATATAGCTTGTATTTCAACAATTTGGCTTGCTGTCTTGCCCACCACAACAATCTGGCTTGCTGTCTTGCCCACCACAACAATCTGGCTTGCTGTCTTGCCCACCACAACAATCTGGCTTGCTGTCTTGCCCACCACAACAATCTGGCTTGCTGTCTTGCCCACCACAACAATCTGGCTTGCTGTCTTGCCCACCACAACAATCTGGCTTGCTGTCTTGCCCACCACAACAATGCTGGCTTGCTGTCTTCCCACCACAACAATCTGGCGGCTGTCTTGCCCACCACAACAATCTGGCTTGCTGTCTTGCCCACCACAACAATCTGGCTTGCTGTCTTGCCCACCACAACAATCTGGCTTGCTGTCTTGCCCACCACAACAATCTGGATTGCTGTCTTGCCGACCACAACAATCTGGCTTGCTGTCTTGCCCACCACAACAATCTGGCTGCTGTGCCCACCACAACAATCTGGCTTGCTGTCTTGCCCACCACAACAATCTGGCTTGCTTTCTTGCCCACCACAACAATCTGGCTTGCTGTCTTGCCCACCACAACAATCTGGCTTGCTGTCTTGCCCACCACAACAATCTGGATTGCTGTCTTGCCCACCACAACAATCTGGAGCCCACCACAACAATCTGGCTTGCTGTCTTGCCCACCGCAACAATCTGGCTTGCTGTCTTGCCCACCACAACAATCTGGCTTGCTGTCTTGCCCACCACAACAATCTGGCTTGCTGTCTTTCCCACCACAACAATCTGGCTTGCTGTCTTGCCCACCACAACAATCTGGCTTGTTGTCTTGCCCACCCAACAATCTGTCTTGCCCACCCAACACTCTGGCTTGCTGTCTTGCCCACCCAACACTCTGGCTTGCTGTATTGCCCACCCAACACTCTGGCTTGCTGTCTTGCCCACCACAACACTCTGGCTTGCTGTCTTGCCCACCCAACCCTCTGGCTTGCTGTCTTGCCCACCCAACCCTCTGGCTTGCTGTCTTGCCCACCCAACACTCTGGCTTGCTGTCTTGCCCACCCAACACTCTGGCTTGCTGTCTTGCCCACCCAACACTCTGCTTGCTGTCTTGCCCACCCAACACTCTGCTTGCTGTCTTGCCCACCCAACACTCTGCTGCTGTCTTGCCCACCCAACAATCTTGTCTTGCCCACCACAACAATGGCTGGTCTTGCCCACCACAACAATCTGTCTTGCCCACCACAACAATCGTCTTGCCCACCACAAAACAATCTGTCTTGCCCACCACAACAATCTTCTTGCCCACCACAACAATCTGTCTTGCCCACCACAACAATCTGTCTTGCCCACCACAACAATCTGTCTTGCCCACCACAACAATCTGTCTTGCCCACCACAACAATCTGTCTTGCCCACCCAACAATCTGTCTTGCCCACCCAACAATCTGTCTTGCCCACCCAACAATCTGGCTTGTTGTCTTGCCCACCCAACAATCTGTCTTGCCCACCCAACAATCTGCCTTGTTGTCTTGCCCACCCAACAATCTGTCTTGCCCACCCAACAATCTGTCTTGCCCACCCAACAATCTGGCTTGTTGTCTTGCCCACCCAACAATCTGTCTTGCCCACCCAACAATCTGGCTTGTTGTCTTGCCCACCCAACAATCTGTCTTGCCCACCCAACAATCTGGCTTGCTGTCTTGCCCACCTGCCCAATTGCTGAGCTGACTGCAGCACCAGCAGAAGAAACAAAAGACTCCCCTCATGTCTTGTTGTTCGTGTCCTTTGTTGCGACCCCACCCCGAGAGGCAGTGTCAAAGCCCCGGCTGTGCTTGCTGTCCCCTTGGTCTCTTTGTTGCCTACCTGAATCCTGGGTATCGCTGGTTTGTGTCGGGAGACCCACCTTGCAGGATGAAATACCTTTCACAACTAAACAAATAAAATACTATTACCATGGCAGCCCTAAACCCTAAACCCTAAACCCCCCCCAAACCCTAAACCCTACACCCAAATAAAATACTATTACCATGGTCCAGGTATATTTCTGGTACACCATCAGGTAAAGAATTGTATGACATGGTTCAACTTGTAATGCAAGAATCAGAATTGACTGATGATGAACTGGTGAGGATTGTTGACACATTGAATGCAAGATACCCACATATATCTGAAGAAATGAAAGCTCTTTTGGAACAAAGCCCAAAGATAGTTGTCTTACGCAACAAAATGACATACCATTACCATGGTAGCACTGTCCAGGTTGCACCAGGGTACCTCAAAGCTCGGCAGCCCGATTTCGCGCACGCTTTTTTGAGGGCATCAATGCGCGTTCACGCAGTTTTTCAACCTCCTGTGGGCGCAGCGCGCAGTTTTTGCGCTTTTTGCACTAAAAAGCGCTGACCAATTTGACATTTGTGCGCTCCAAGCGCTGACCGATTTGACAAAATGTAGTACCCAGGTAAAAATTTACTGTCCAGGTAAAGTAGCAGCCTGTTCTCTTCAGCCGTTAGACAGGGCTCCCTTAATACCACGCCCCACCAGGCGTTATCATTACCTTCTAGTTCACAACATCCGTAGCCATCACAATCCACCAGGAATTTTAGAGAAGGTGGGGCTACCAGCTGTGTGGTGTGTTGTCTGTGTATGTGTGTGTGTCGTAAGTGGTTACTGGTGTGTGGTGTGGCTGTGTGTGTGTATGGTGTGGGTGCGGTGTATGGTGTACTGAGGTGTTGTGGTGTGGTGTACTGGGTGTGTGGTGTGTGGTGTACGTGTGTGGTGTGTGTGTGTATGGTGTGGTGTGTGGTGTGTGGTATGTACTGGTGTGTGGTGTGTGGTGTACTGGTGGTCGTGTGTTGTACTGGTGTGTGTGTGGTGTGGTGTACTGGTGTGTGTGTTGGTGTAATGGGTGTACTGGTGTGGTGTGTGGTGTACTGGTGTGGTGTGGTGTACTGGTGTGTGGTGTACTGGTGTGTGTGTGTGGTGTGTGGTGTACTGGTGTGTGGTGTGTGGTGTACTGGTGTGTGGTGTGTGGTGTACTGTGTGTGTGTGGTGTATGTGTGTGGTGTGTGGTGTGTGGTGTATGTGTGTGGGTGTGTGGTGTACTGTGTGGTGTGTGGGTGTTGGTGGTGTGTGGTGTACTGGTGTGTGGTGGTGTGGTGGTGTAGTACGTGTGGTGTGTGGTGTACTGGTGTGTGGTGTGTGGTGTATGGTGTACTGGTGTGTGGTGTGTGGTGTATGGTGTACTGGTGTGTGGTGTGTGGTGTACTGGTGTGTGGTGTGTGGCAAATTATACGCGGTTTGTGTTGGATGGTGTATTGGTGTGTGCTGTATGGTGCGTGGTGATTGTAGAGAAGGTGGGGGCTACCAGCTGTGTGGTGTGCTAACTTTAGCCTAGTCAGACTGCCGGCATCATATGATATCATGTGGTATCATATGATGACATATTGCCGTTCCCTACATATGGCTTGTATTTCAGCAATTATCTGAATCCTCGGTATCACTGGTTTGTGTCGGGAGTAGGGTACTACTTCTTGCCAAACTGGTCAGCGCTTAAAGCGCACAAACTTCAAATCGGTCGGCGCTCTTTTGTGCAAAAAGCGCAAAGACTGCGCGCTGCGCCCAGAGGGGGTTGAAAAAACTGCGCGAAACGCGCAGAGGGTCTCAAAAAGGCAGCGCGGCACCGCGCTGCCGCGCGCGCTTAGTAGTACCCTGGTCGGGAGATCCACCTCCTGTGGTGAAATACCTTTCACAACTTCAAACAAAATCAATTACCTTCTATTCCATAACATCCGTAGCTGTCACGATCGTCAGGATTGTAGAGAACGTGGGGGCTAGGGATTTCAAAACTAAAAACAAACAAAACATGCAATTACCTTCTATTTCATAACATCCGTAGCTGTCACGATCGTCAGGATTGTAGAGAAGGTGGGGGCTACCAGCTGAAAACATCCCTTCCAGATCCTTCTGGCCTTGCTTGTTGTATCGCTCCCATCTGCCAGGGGCATGGGTTAGTGTATGGTGGATGTGGTGTGGTGCGCTGTGTGTTGTGTGGTGTGTATTGTGTGGTGTTTGATTGAGTGCGTAGCTTGTTGTACCGCTACCATCTGCCAGGGGCATGGGTTAGTGTACGGTGTGTATTGGGTGCGGTGTGTGTGGTGTGTGGTGTGCGGGAAAAAATAGGAGGTGCGTTGTGTGTGGAGTGAGGTGTGTGGTGTCTAGTGTGTGTTGTGTGGGTGGGAGGCTATAGGAGGTGTGGTGAGGTGAGTGGTGTTTCAGGATTGTAGAGAAGGTGTGGGCTTCCAGGTGAGAACATTCATTCCAGATCCTTGCTTGTTGTATAGCTCCCACCTGCCAGGGGCATGGGTTAGTGTATGGTGGATGTGGTGTGGTGCGCTGTGTGGTGTGTATTGTGTGGTGTTTGATTGAGTGCGTAGCTTGTTGTACCGCTCCCATCTGCCAGGGGCATGGGTTAGTGTATGGTGGATGTGGTGTGGTGCGCGTTGTATGGTGTGCGGTGTGTGATTTAGTGCATAGCAGCTTGCTTGTTGTATCGCTCCCATCTGCCAGGGGCATGGGTTAGTGTATGGTGGATGTGGTGTGGTGCGCGTTGTATGGTGTGCGGTGTGTGATTTTAGTGCGCATAGCAGCTTGCCTTGTTGTAACCGCTCCATCTGCCAGGGGCATGGGTTAGTGTAAATGGTGGATGTGGTGTGGTGCGCGTTGTATGGTGTGCGTCAGTGTGTGATTTAGTGCATAGCAGCTTTCTTGTTGTACACACCGGGCCTCCCATCTGCCAGGGGCATGGGTTAGTGTATGGTGGATGTGGTGTGGTGCGCGTTGTATGGTGTGCGGTGTGTGATTTAGTGCATAGCAGCTTGCTTGTTGTATCGCTCCCATCTGCCAGGGGCATGGGTTAGTGTATGGTGGATGTGGTGTGGTGCGCGTTGTATGGTGTGCGGTGTGTGATTTAGTGCATAGCAGCTTGCTTGTTGTATCGCTCCCATCTGCCAGGGGCATGGGTTAGTGTATAGTGGGTGTTGATGTTGTGTGTGTTGTCGTGTGTGGTGTGTGGTGATTGGAACGGGGGGTGGCGTGTGTGTGTGTGGTGTCGTTGTATGGTGTGTGGAAAATAATAGGAAGTGTGCGGTGTGTGCTGATTGTGTGCTGTGTTGTGTGCTGTGTATGGTGTATGGTGTGTGGAAAATAATAGGAAGTGTTTGGTGTGTGTTGTGCGTGGTTTGCGTGGTGTGTTGTGTATGGTGTGTGATTTGGTGTGTTGCTTGTTGTATTGCTCCCCCCTGCCTAGGGTATGTGTTAGTGTAGGTAGGGGGTGCGTGGTGATTGTGAAGGTGGGGGCTTACAGCTGTGAATATCGCCTCTATATCTTTCTCAGCAGACTTCTTAAGTTGTTCCCACCTGTCAGGAACATGGTTTAGTGCATGGAGTGCGTGATGTGTTGTGTGTGGTGTGTGGTGTTATGTGTTGTGGAAAATTATAGTAAGTGTTTGGTGTGTGTGATGTGTTGTGTGTTGTATGGTGTGCGGTGCGTGGAAAATAATAACATCTTTATCAGCAGACTTGTCATATCGCCCCCACCTGTCAGGAACATGGTTTAAGTGCATGGTGTGTGTGATTTGTTTGTGTGTTGTTGTAATGGTGTGCGGTGTGTGTGGTTGTGTGCTGGTGTTGTGTGTTGTGTGTTGTGTGTGGTGTATGGTGTGTGGAAAATAATAGTAAGTGTTTGGTGTGTGTGATGTGTTGTGTGTTGTATGCTGTGCGGTGTGTGGTGTGTGCTGTGTTGTGTGTTGTGTGTGGTGTATGGTGTGTGGAAAATAATAGTAAGGTGCTGTATGTGCTTGTTGTGTTGTATCGTTGTGGCGGTGGTGTGGTGTGTGCTGTGTTGTGTGTTGTGTTGTGGTGTAATGGTGTGTGAAAACAATAGTAAGTGTTTGGTGGTGTGATGTGTTGTGTGTTGTAATGTTGTGCGGTGTGTTGGTGTCTGTGCTGTGTTGTGTTGTTGTGTGGTGGTGTATGGTGTGTGGAAAACTAATGTAAGTGTTTTTTGGTGTGTGTTGATGTGTTGTGTGTTGTATGGTGTGCGGTGCGTGGAATCTAATTATCTTTATTAGCAGACTTGTCATATCGCCCCCACCTGTCAGGAACATGGTTTAGTGCATGGTGTGTGTGATGTTGTTGTGCTGTTGTATGGTGTGCCGGTGCGTGCGTGGAAAAATAATAACATCTTTTATCAGCAGACTAATCATATCACCCCCACCAGTTCAGGAACATGGTTGTAAGCATGGTGTGTGTGATGTGTTGTGTGTTGTTATGGTGTGGCGGTGGCGTGGAACATAAAACCATCTTTATCAGCAGACTTGTCATATCGCCCCGACCTGTCAGGAAACATGGTTTTAGTGCATGGTGTGGTGTGATGTTGTTGTGTATGGTGTGCCGACCTCTAGACTCATGTAACCGCCAATGCCATATGTGTGCGGTCCAGATGAAATACACCGTGAAAATAATAACATCTTTATCAGAGACTTGTCATACGCCCCGCCCACGCTGTAGGAACACTGTTGTTTTAGTGCATGGTGTGTGTGATGTGTTTGTGTGTTGTTATGTTGCTGCGGTGCGAGGAAATATTAACATCTTATCAGCAGACGTTGTGCATCACACCCACCTGTCAGGAACATGGGTTTTAGTGCATGTGTGTGTTGATGTGTTGTGTGTTTGGGTATGGTGTGCGGTGCGTGGAAAATAATAACATCTTTAGTCACAAGACTAATCATATCACCACCCACCCAGTCCAGGAACATGGTGTAATGAAGCATGGTGTTGTGATGTGTTGTGTGTTGTATGGTTGCGGTGCGTCAGAAAATATAACATCTTTAATCAGCAGACTTGTAACCGCCCCCACCTGTCAGGAAACATGGTTTTAGTGGCATGGTGTTGTGATGTGTTGTGTGTTGTAATGTGTGGCGGTGCGGGAAAATAATAACATCTTTATCAGCTGACTTGTCTATCGCCCCACCTGTCAGGAACATGGTTTAGTGCATGGTGTGTGTGATGTGTTGTGTGTTGTATGGTGTGCGGTGCGTGGAAAATAATAACATCTTTTCGCAGACTTGTCCCATATCGCCCCACTCTGTCAGAACATGGGTTTACGTGCGATGGTGGCTGGTGTGATGTGTTTGTGTGTTGTATGGTGTGGCGGTGCGTGGAAATAATACACATCTTATCAGCAGAACTAATCATATCACCCCCACCCAAAAAAAGTTTCCAGGTGAAAAAAAACCAAAATGGGGTGGGGGGGGCGTAGAGCATGTGTGTGTGTTGTTGTGTTGTTGTATGGTGTGGCGGTGCGTGGAAATAATAACATCTTTTAAGCAGACTTGTCATCCCGCCCCCACCTGTCAGGAACATGGTTTAGTGCATGGTGTGTGTGATGTGTTGTGTGTTGTATGGTGGCGGTGCGTGGAAAATAATAACATCTTATCAGCTGAACTTGTCATTCGCCCCGCACCTGTCAGGAACATGGTTTAGTGCATGGTGTGGTTGATGTGTTGTGTGTTGTTATGTGTGCGTGCGTGGAAAATAATAACACTTTATTCAGCAACTTGTCATATCGCCCCCAAACTGGTCGGACATGGTTTAGTGCATGTGTTGTGTGTGATGTGTGGTGTGTTGTATGGTGTGCGGTGCGTGGAAAAATAAATAACATTTTATAGCAGACTAATCATATCACCCCACCAGTCAGGAACATGAGTGTTAGTGAGCATGGTGTGTGTGATGTGTTGGTTGTCTGTTTATGGTGTGCGGTGGCGTGGAAAATAATAACAATCTTTATCAGCAGACTTTGCCATACCGCCCCCACCTGTCAGGAACATTGGTTTTAGTGCATGGTGTAGTGTGATGTGTTTGTGTTGTTGGTTGTGCGGTGCGTGGAAAATAATAACATCTTTATCAGCTGACTTGTCATATCGCCCCCACCTGTCCAGGAACATGGTTTAGTGCATGGTGTGTGTGATGTGTGTGTGTGTATGGGTGTGCGGTGCGGTGGAAATAATAACATCTTTATCAGCAGACTTGTCATATCGCCCCACCTGTCAGGACATGGTTTAGTGGCATGGTGTGTGTGATGTGTTTTGTGTTTGTAATGGGTGTGCGGTGCGTGGAAAATAATAACATCTTTATCAGCAGACTAATCATATCACCCCCACCAGTCAGGAACATGGTGTAGTGCATGGTGTGTGTGATGTGTTGTGTGTTGTATGGTGTGCGGTGCGTGGAAAATAATAACATCTTTATCAGCAGACTTGTATACCGCCCCCACTGTCAGAACATGGTTTACGGCATGGTGGTGTGTGTGTGTTGTGGTATGGTGTGCGGTGCGTGGAAAAATAATAACATCTTTATCTCAGCTGACTTGTTCATATGCCCCATTTCTCTTATGAAATTGTGGTTTAGTGATGGTGTAGTGTGTGATGTGTGTGTTTGTATGGTGTGCGGTGCAGTGTGGAAAATAATAACTCTTTATCAGCAGACTAGTCATTATTCGTCCCCTCACCTGTCAGAAACATGGTGTGCTATTGTGTTGTGTGTTTGAATGTGTTTGTTTGTTTGTATGGTGTGCGGTTGCGTGAAAATATAACATCTTTATCAGCAGAATCTTGTCATATCGCCCCCACTGGTCCAGTTGAACAATGTTTGTGCATGGTGGAGATGTGATGTTCGTTGTGTGTTGTATGGGTTTGCGTGTCGTGGAAAATATTATAACATCTTTATTAGTTCAACTTTGTCCTAATTCGCCCCCACCTGTCAGAAACTGGTTTAGTGCATGGCTGGTTTGTGAGTGTGTTGTGTGTTGTAATGGTGATGCGTGCGTGGAAATAATAACATCTTTATCAGCTGAACTTGTCATAGTCCCCCACCTGTCAGGAACATGGTTTAGTTGCATGTGTGTGGTGATTGTTGGTGTGTTTGTATGGTGTGCGGCTGCGTGGGAAAAGTATAACATCTTTTTGCACTAACTTGTCGATAACATCGGCCCCACCTGTCAGGAACTGGTTTAGTGCATGGTGTGTGTTGATGTGTATGTGTGTTGATGGTCGTGCGGTGCGTGGAAAATAATAACATCTTTAATCAGCAGACTTGTCATTATCGCCCCCACCTGTCAGAACAATGATTTAGTGCATGGTGTGTGTGATGGTGTTGTATGGTGTGCGGTTGTGTGGAAAATAATAACAATCTTCTATCAGCAGACTTTGTCATCCGGGCCCCCACCTGTAGGAACACTGGTTTAGGCATGGTGTGTGTGATGTGTTGTGTGTTTGTAGGGTGTGCGGTGCGTGGAAATAATAACATCTTTATCAGCTTTGAACTTGTCATCATCGCCCCACCTGTCAGGAACATGGTTTCAGTGCATGGTGTGTTTGACGTGTTTGTGTGTTGATATGTGTGCGGTGCGTGAAAAATAATAAATCTTTATCAAGCAGACTTGTCATATTCGCCCCACCTGTCAGGAACATGGTTTAGTGCATGGTGTGTTGATGTGTTGTTGGTGTTGTATGGTGTGGCGGTGCGTGGAAAATAAAACATCTTTATCAGCAGACTTTGTCATATCGCCCCACCGTCAGGAACATGGTTAAGTGCATGGTGTGTGTGATGTGTTTGTGTGGTTGTTGGTGTGCGGTGCGTGAAAATAATAAGCACTCTTTATTAAGCTGACTTGTCATATCGCCCCACCGGTCAGAACATGGTTAGGCATGGTGTGTGTGTGGGTTGGTGTGTTGTAGCTCTCGCGGTGCGTGGAAAATAGAGTTACATCTTTTTATCAGCTGACTTTGTCATATACTTAGCCCCCACCTGTCAGGAAATCGTGTTTACGTCGCACTGGTGTGTGTAGATGTGGTTGTGTGTTGCTATGGGTGTGCGTGCGTGGAAAATAATAACCTCCTTTCATCAGCAGACTTGTCAATATGCCCCCACCGGTCAGGAACATGGTTTAGGTGCCATGGTGTGTGTGATGTGTTGTATGGTGTGCGGTGTGTGGAAAATAATAACATCTTTATCAGCAGACTTGTCGAATATCTCAGTCCTCCCACCTGTGTCAGGAACATGGTTTAGTGCAAATGGTGTGTGTGAACTGTGTTGTGGTTGTTATGTGTGTGGGTGGCGTGGAAAATAATGAACCACTTCTTTATCGCTATGACTTGTCTATATCGCCCACACACATGTCAGAGAACAATGGTTTAGTGCATGATGTGTTTGATGTGTTGTGTGTTGTTATGGTTGCGGTCGTGGAAAACTAATAACATCTTTATGCAACAGATCTGTCATATCGCCCCCACCTGTCAGGAACATGGTTTTGAATAGTGCAGTGGTGTGTGTGCATGGTGTTGTGGTGTATGTATGGTGTGCGGTGCGCTGCGAAAATAATAACATCTTTTTATCAGCTGACTTGTCATGATGCCCACCTTGGAGCGGAACATGGTTTAGTGCATGGTCGTGTGTGATGTGTTGTGTGTTGTATGGGTGTGCGGTGCGTGGAAATTAATAGACATCTTTATCAGCAGAGCTTTGTCATATCGCCCCCGACCGGTCAAGTGAACATGGTTTAGTGCATGGTGGTGTGTGATAGTGTTGTGTGTTGTAGGTGTGCGGTGCGTGGCAAAATAATAAACATCTTTATCGAGCTGACTTGTCATTACTTCGCTCCCAACTTCTGTAGGAACATGGTTTAGTTGCATTGGTTGTGTGTTGATTTGTTGTGTGGTTTGGATGTGTGGCGGTGCGTGGAAAATAATAACATCTTTTTTATCGTCAGACTTAGTCAGATCGCACCATCACCTTGTCAGGAAACATGTTTAGTGCATGGTGTGTGTGATGTGTTGTGTGTTGTATGGTGTGCGGTGCGTGGAAAATAATAACATCTTTATCAGCAGACTTGTCATATCGCCCCACTGTCAGGAACATGGTTAGTGGCATGGTGTGTGTGATGTGTTGTGTGTAGTTGGAATCAGCTGCACGGTGCGAGGAAGAATAATATACATCTTTTATTAGCAGCACTTGTCATTATCGCCCTCACCACCGGCGTGTCAGGATACATGTGTTTTAGTGCATGGTGTGTGTGATGTGTTGTGTGTTGTATGGTGTGCAGGTGGGCGTGGAAAATAATAACATCTTTATCAGCTGACTTGTCATATCGCCCCCACCTGTCAGGAACACATGGTTTAGTGCATGGTGTGTGTGATGTGTTGTGTGTTTGTATTGGTTGCGGTGCGTGGAAAATAATAACATGCTTTATCAGCAGAAGATCATGGTCCGATATCGTCCCACCTTCAGGAACAATGGTTTTAGTGGGCAGGGCGTGTTGTTGTGAATTGGTTGTGTGTTTAGGTGTGCGGTGCGTGGAAAATAATAACATCTTTATTCAGCAGACTTTCATAATCGCCCCCACTCTGTTCAGGAACATGGTTTAGTGCATGGTGTGTGTGATGTGTTGTGTGTTGTATGGTGTGCGGTGCGTGAAAAATAATAACATCTTTAATCAGCATGAACTTGTCATATCGCCCCCCCCTGTCCAGGAACATGGTTTTTAGTGCGATGTGTGTGTGATGTGTTGGTGTTTGTTGGTGTGGTCGGTGCGTGAATAATATAACATCTCTATCAGATGGTCATGCCGACCCCACCTGTCAGGAACATGGTATTTTAGTGCAATGGTGTGTGGTGATGTGTTGTGTGTTGTATGGTGTCGCAGGTGCGTGGAAAATAATAACATCTTTATCAGCTGACTTCCATATCGCCCCACCTGTCAAGGAACATGGTTTAGTGCAATGGTGTGTTTGGACGTGTTGTGTGTTTGTATGGTGTGCGGTGCGTGGAAAAATAATAACATCTTATCAGGCAGATTGTCATATCGCCCCCACCTGTCAGGAACATGGTTTAAGTGCATGGGTGGTGTGTGATGTGGTTGTGTGTTGTAATGGTGTGCGGTGCGTGGAAAATAATAACATCTTTATAGCAGACTTGTCATATCGCCCCCACCTGTCAGGAACATGGTTTAGTGCATGGTGTGTGTGATGTGTTGTGTGTTGTATCGGACTCTGTCTGCGCTGGATATGAACCACACACACTCAACAAATGTAGTCTCAATTTCCATGATCGAGACGGACTAAGTAAAACATGGGGTTTAGGCAATGGTGTGTGTATGTGTTGGTGGTGTTTGCTATGGCTTGCGGGTGGCGTGGAAAATGATAATATCTTTTCAGCGCTGACTTGTCATATCGCCACCTGTCAGGAAAACATGGTTTAGTCATGGTGTTGTGGTGACTGTGTTGTGTGTTGTATGGTGTGCGGTGCGTGGAAAATAATAACATCTTTATCAGCAGACTAATCATACTCACCCCACCAGTCAGGAAATGGTGTAGTGGCATGGTGTGTGGTGAATGTGTTATGCTGTTGTAGGTGTGCGGTGCGTGGAAATAATAACTATCTTTATCAGCAAAAGACTTGTCATATGCCCCACCTGTCAGGAACATGGTTTTAAGTGCATGGTGGTGTTGGTGAGTGTTGTGTGTTGTATGGTTCGGTGCGTGGATTAATATAGCATCGTTTATCAGAGACTCACTATCGCCCCACCTGTCAGGAACATGTTAGTGCATGGTGTGTGTGTGGAGTTGTTGTTGTATGGTGTGCGGTGGAGTGGGAAAAATAATAAACATTTTACAGCAGACTAAATCATCATCAACCCCACCAGTCAGGAACATGGTTGCTAGTGCATGGTGTGTGTGAATTGTTTGTGGTGTATAGGGTGTGTCGGTGCGTGGAATAATAACATCTTTATCAGACAACTTGTCACATCGCCCCACCTTCAGGAACATGGTTAGTGCATGGTGTGTGTGATGTGTGTGTGTGTATGGTGTTGCGGTGCGTGGAAAATAATCAACATCTTTATCAGGCTGACTTGTCCATATCGCCCACCAGTCAGGAACCATGGTTTAGTGCATGGTGTGTGTTGATGGTTGTGTGTTGTATGGTGTTCCGGTGCCGTGGAAAATAATAAGCATCTTTATCAGCCCAGACTTGTCATATCGCCCCCACCTGTCAGAGGAACATTGTTCATAGTGCATGGAGCACGAGGTCTGGTAGGTTTGATGTCTTGTTGTGTGTTTGTATGGTGATGCGTAGTGCGTTTGGAAAATAATAACATCTTATCAGCTGACTTGTTCATATCACCCCCACCAGTCTAGGAACATGGTTGGAGTGCATGGTGTGTGTGATGTGTTTGTGTTGTATGGTGTGCGGTGCGTCGAAAATAATAACATCTTTATATAAGCAACGTGTCATATCGTCCCCACCTGTCAGGAACATGTTTAGTGCATTGGTGGCTTTGTGATGTGTGATGTGTTTGTATGCGTGTGCGGTGGCGTGGAAAATAATAACATCTTTATCAGCAGACTTGGTTCAAATTCGCCCCCACCTCGTCGAGCGAACAGGTGTAGTGCATGGTGTGTGTGATGGTTGTGTGTTATATGGTTGTCGCAAGTGGCGTGGAAAGATAATAACATCTGTATCAGCTGACTAGTGTATATCGCCCCACCTCAAGAAGCGATGGGTTTGGCAGTGGGTGTGTGTGATGTGTTGTGTGTTGTATGGTGTGCGCGGCGTGGATATGAATAATAACAATCGGGTGGGCTATGCAGGCAGAGCTGTGTCATATGCGCCGGGGGGCGCCAGGCCTGTCGGAGGAACATGTTTAGTGCATGTGTGGGGTTGAGTGTGGTGGTGTGTGTGTATGGTGTTGCGGTGCGTGGAAAATAATCAACATCTTTATCAGGCTGACTTGTCCATATCGCCCACCAGTCA